>PPHD01010163.1:2879-19453 GCA_002909625.1 Bambusicola thoracicus
ATCTCGCAAGGCCGGATGCCAACTGCCATTTTGAATATCCTCTTCCTTGTGCCAGGGCACAAAGGGACCCTCACAGTCAAACTCCTTGCATTCCCTCCTCCATCCATCCATCCATCCATCCATCCATCCATCCATCCATCCATCCATCCATCCACCCATCTGTCTGTCTGTCTGTCTGTCTGTCTGCCTGTCCTTCCCAGCAAACAGCCTTTGGAACTGCCCCTATCTCTCCAGGTCTCCCATTCTGATGCCCACCGTCCCCATGGGGCCATGCCCTGTGGTTGATGGGTTAATTCCATAGCAAGGATGCCCGCACACTAAGTAAGTTCTATCCCACTGTTTTTCCAGGTGCCTCCATTTTACTGAGCCAGAGCCTGGAAGGTGCTGTATATGTTAAAGCCGGATATTTATGCAGCCTCTCCACCATCCAAGTGGATATAAAGGCTCATTCAGAAGAAGAATAAGGGCTATATAAAATATAACTCCACTGCCAGGAAATCATCGTGCTGTGCCAATAAAAAGTTATATTTTTCCTGCTTCTCTCAGTTGCAGCCTTCTTCTTGGCTTGCAGAGGTCGAACGCAGCCGCAGCCCAAGAACTCGGGCTGCAGAGCTATTCATGTCAATGAGAGGCCACGGAGCAATGCCTTCCTTATTCCTGCTGCTGAACTGGAGTGTAACGTCTTTCAGAAAGCCATGCGTTTGTTTCCATCACAAAACAGATCAGCTCTGTCATGCACGGACTGAATGCAGCGTGGAGTTCAAGCACAAGTCACGGCGATGTAAAATGAAGCGATGTTTCAAGGACTGGCATTTGGAAGGGGGGGAAAGCAAAGAGAGAAATATGCAAACCGCAGTACAGCCAAGTCTGCACAAAGCACTGCAAGCAACTGCAGCTCCGCTCATCCTGAGGGCTCCTGCACAGCTCTGTGTGGGTTTGGGTGCCAGCAATGGGATCCTGCGTGGCTGAGCCACAGCATCCTTTTGGGGTGAACAGAGCTCAAACGAGGGACGGACACCGCTGCGGACGTGCGCTCAACCCACACAGTGTCATTATGGTGGTGGGTGCCATTCCCTGACGCCGGAGCGCAGATCTCAGCGGGCACAGTGTTTTAGTAGGGTGCACCCCAACACGCCACCCACGGCCCCGCAGCCGGCCCTACCTGCTTGTTCTTGTACTTCTTCAGGTAGCGCGGGGACACCAGGCACTCGGGGTTGATGTCTGTTGTGATTTGCTCCGGGATCAGCTGCGGGTCTGGGTTGAGGTGTTGCATCTTCAGGAAGGAGAGGATGTTCTGCACCTCCATGCTGTACGAGCTGTCCGCCATCGTCTTGCCCTTGGAGGCGAGGCGGCAGGCGGCCATCCAGCTGGCGTACTGCCTCTCCTGCGGCACAGTGAGACCGTGGCCTGTCAGCTGGGGACAAGGCAGCAGCCCACCCAATGAACCACCCAGCAGCCTTCCTGCACGCACAGCTGAACAGAAACCAGGCGGTGGCCACGGGATGGACCCGAGCAGAGGAGGTGGGTGCTGTCACCCACATGGATGAGGTGACAGACTTACGTTGTCACAGCGCAGCCAGATCTCATTCATTCCCTCTGCAACGGGGATCAGAAGCTTGATGTTAAACTTCTGACCAGAGATGTTCACGTCGGGGGTGACTTCACATCCTGCAATGAGAGCCATCGTTCAGAAGGACACTCTAACAAGGAGAAAACGAGGAGCGGACAAGAAAAGGCAAAGCGCTCCAGCTAGGTGCTGCCAAATCATAGATCTCACAGCACATCTCTAATGGGACAGCACCACAGGGACACAGCCTGTGGCACACAGCTCCTCTTCTCAGTGCAAGGAAAATGGAAGACCTGGCCCAAAAGCAGAAGCTGAAGCTAACAGGTTCCCCTAAGACTCACCTCCCACACCTTGGCCTTGAGAGCTGATCCAATATTAAACATCACTCGGCCCCAGATCTTCATGGAATTGCAGGAAAATGTGGCTGGGCAGATCCTGCACACCCACACACTATGTGCGGGTGCACTGCGATGTTTAGTGCTATGAACATCCCACTTTGAGTGTTCAAGAAATGCTAGGAGCCACCATGCCAACATGGGGTGGTGAATGGGGATGGCCAAGGTCACAGAATCACAGCACCCCACAATCATAGAACAGTTTGGGTTGGAAGGGACCTTAAAGCCCATCCAGTTCCATGCCCTGCCATGGGCTGACTGCCCCCCACCACACTGGGCTGCCCAGTGCCCCATCCAGCCTGGCTGCAATGAGGTCTCCTTGGAGTCTTCTCTCCTCCAGGCTGTCTCCTTGGGCTCCCAAGAACCTGCTTGGCTTCACTCTGCAGCCAAAAAATGGGCCAGTCTGAGAGGTGAATGGCAAATGGATATGCTGCTGGGGAGCTGGCAGCACCTAATGGGGGCATGGGCCACGTGGTAGACATCTCAGCACACCATGCTACCAGCCCAGCCACCTTCTCTTCTTTACACACATTTATCCACACCCAGAATGGCACGCTAGGAACACAAGTGGAAAAGCAAGGTGTTGCAGTGGTAGATGATCACTGGAATATCATGCAAGTGTGTGAATGCTGCTCCTACCTCTCAAGTTCATCTGGTGGGCAGGAGTCCCGTTGGCTTCCTCTTTGCTTTTGTAGCAGGAGATGGAGGTATCTTTGAAGGTGCACCAGTATGGCTTGTAACCTTTCAGGGTCAGCTTCTTGGGCCTGCCAGACAGGGTGGGGGACGTTACAAACATGGGGCTAACCAGGTGGTGGGGTGCAAATTGGGCTGCAAAATGACCGCTCACAACCACAGAATCATTAGGGCTAGAAAAGGTCACCAAGTTCAATCCAGCCCACCGTGCCCACTGCCCACATCCCTCAGTGCCACATCCCCACGGCTCTGCAACACCTCCAGGAATGGCGATCCCAGCACTCCTGGGCAGCTGTGCCAACGCAGCACCAAATCATTGAAGGAGATGTAGAAGTTGAGCTGGCAAAAACGTGCACGCAGCAGCAGTGAGATGCCCAAACCCAAACCGTCCCCTGGTGCCTTCATGGAATTTTGGGCCTTTATCCAACCTGCAGTTCTGGGATTGCACCGACTGAGCGGAGGGAACCAGCAACACCTCCTCCCTCCCCGACAACTGGCGGGCAGTTAGCAATTAGAGCTGTGCCTGATTTTATTGGCAAACAAGCACGTCAAAGCAAACAGTAAGGTTTTTGTGTGATGGTTTGCTTTCAGAGGAAAACCACCCACCCCGAAGCATGGCGTGGGCTCCAGCCCTGCGGCTTTGCCCCAGTTGGAGCAGAGACAATTACAACAGAGGGGCTCACTAGGGAGCTATTTCACTGCCACAGCTTTTCTGCCCCTGTACCT
This sequence comes from Bambusicola thoracicus, assembly GCA_002909625.1. Lineage (NCBI taxonomy): Eukaryota > Metazoa > Chordata > Aves > Galliformes > Phasianidae > Bambusicola > Bambusicola thoracicus. The sequence goes on from PPHD01010163.1 coordinate 6,261, forward strand.
ATCCTGTCAACTCCCGTTGGGTTTATTCAGTTTCCAGAACGTTCACCATGACCTGTGCTGCAGCAGAGAATGGCCAAACACACTGGGAGCTGCCAAGGCACCAGCCAACATCCAGCTGCTGCCATTCCCAGGCATCCACGTTGCAGCAGAACAAACAAACCCCATCCACCCCAAGCACAGGGACATGCACCGAGGCTGATATTTAAGAACTTCAGGATCAAATGGGACAGTTGGGAACAACGTGGAATAATACCCAGTGGCTGTGCTGAGTGCTGGAGAAAGCAAAATGTGTTAACAGCGATGGTGCCCAGGTGCTGCAAACTGCAGGGGAACAGCTCTGTGGTTTCCATGCATGGTAACAGTGAAATCTGGAGTTGGGAGGGGAAGAAGAAATGGACAGGAGGCAGCAGGGCCATGAATTATTCATTGCTACCACCTCTTCCCAGCAGTACTTACTTGAATACTTTAATGTAGTCAGCGAGCTCTGGGATGGAAGTGATGTCACCCTGAAAGTAAGAAGGAGAGAACTGAGGGATGGGTTGGGATGGATGGGACCTCCAAGGTCATCCAGATCCAACCACCAAACAGTCCCTTCCAGCGCCGGGGGGAGGAAGCACACAGAGCATCTACTGCATGGGAATGCTGCCTGGAAAGCAGACGGCAACATTCTATGGTTTTTATGGGATTCCTGCTGAGCGCTGTCACACTCAATGGCATTTTCAGTTCCCCAGAGCTCCAACCAAAGGGTTTTCGAATGACACGGAGCACAGACAGCGCTGCAGCAGCTTCCAACAGTGGGACAGTTTACTTTCTGTCTGCAGTGAGCAATGCTGTTTATAGATACCACGGGGGAAAAAAAATGCGGGATCTAAACAAACAATCCACTAATTGCCCATTATCCGTATTCAATTACTCGAATGCATCTGGAAATGGCTACTGGGAGCAAACGGTACAGAGAGGGGTGGATTTTTTTTGATGAATCATTGCCTTCTTCACTCCTGGCTGGTGGGGACTGCTCCTCAGTGCTGTGCTTCAGCTCTGCTTTGCACAGAAACTGTGAATGCTCTCTCGGCTCTATCAACCAGGCCCTATTTCAATCATGGGATCACAGAATGGCCTGAGTTGAAAAGGACCACAATGCTCATCTCGTTTCAACCCCCTGCTGTGTGCAGGGTCGCCAGCCACTAGAAACCACTATTTCTGCTGCATCCCAGTGATGCTGCTCTCCCTGCCAACCTCTGCAGGCTGAGGGTGGCAGTTCCACTCCAAAATATCAAACTGCTATTGAGTTTAATGCTCTGCATCACAGCCGAAGGATCATTATAGTTGGTTGGAAAAAAAACACTAGGATCATCACACTCAAACGTGTTGCTCCACTGGGTTGTGAGCAACAGGAAGAAAAAGGGAGAGGAAGGAATAAGGCAGATTGGATGCTCAGAACAACGATCCCTGCTTGCAAGAGGCGAGGAGGGGACGTGTCCGGCCCCGTGCCCACAGCCCTTACCAGAATCGTTGACGTTTTGCCACCTTCCAAGGTGATTTCTAGGTCGGAGAGCGCGGCATCCACCTCATCCACGTCCTTGTCGCTGTTGTTCAGGTGGTTTTCTGATGACATGATGGACAGCTTGTTGATGTGGTACTGAAAGGCAAGGCACGGCTGCATGAGCAAAGGCGGCCTGCACACACTGCGCTCCCCTCACCACCAGGTCGTGTACCGCGGCGTTCTCTTCCAGTGATAACCACTCAGTATTTTTGGATGCAAACTTTTACTGAAACAGCCCAACTGCTGCAATAGGACTGTGACACGCACAGGGATTTCCCATCATAGAACCATAGAATGACCTGGGTTGAAAAGGCCCACAGTGCTCATTGAGTTCCAACCCCCTGCTATGTGAAGGGTCGCCAACCAGCAGCCCAGGCTGCCCAGAGCCACATCCAGCCTGGCCTTGAATGCCTGCAGGGATGGGGAACCCACAACCTCTCTGGTCTCGCGTTGTTGTTACAAAAGCTCAGTGAAATCTCACTGCCAGGACTAAGCACAGCCCAACGTGGGCTGCTCGCAGAGTTAAGCTCAATCCTTATATTTTTGTTTTCACCGTTTTCTTCCTGGGAGGGGCCCTAAGAGCAGACCCGGGCTCCCTCTGGGGATGTTTCTGCATCCTCCAGCAACGAGGAGTGCCAGACCACACGTAGGAAATGGCCCGCCGTCCGTCCCACAGAAGTCAATAGCAGGTGTAGTATTTATGCCAAATCACACCAAGGACTTCATAAAGCAGATAAATACGTCGTTCCAGGAAACCCACACATTATCACCGGCTGTTTGGGGGGCAGTGTGCCAGCAACGTGCAGCTCGGGAACCTGCTGTCCTTACACTGGGGTTTGTCAAACAGGGCAAAGCGACACATCAAGGCAGACATAAACATGTTTGGGAAAAGAAGGCTACATTCCTCTTCATAAGGAATATCAGGCAGCCAACATGCTAACTGTCCAATAAGCGAGACAGGAGACAGGAAGCAGCCCGACTCCTACCAGCACAGGAATCCCAAGCAACCCATTAACAGAGCAGTCTATGAGAGCCACAAAATGAAGTTTGACCAAACTGAGCGTCGGGGGCCATCTCCTACCTGCAGCGCCGCAAACATCATCATCTCCTCCTCCGTGCACTCGATCTCCTCCAGCAGGATGGCCCACTTGGACTGCTCGTACAGCTGGTTGATCCTAATGGCGTCGTACTGCACACAGAGAGAAACAGTGCAGCCCATGAGAGATGTGGCAGAGCAAGACCCGCCATCTCCCTCGCTCTGGGCACAACACACCACCGTCTGATTACCCTTTCTCAATGCTCCCTTCAGCCCGGGATGGACAAGGCTCACAGCCACAAAGCAGTCTCTGCAGTGCCTTCAGCCCAGCTCATGGCAGCGTGCACACCTACCCTTGGTGCACACGCACCAACTTGCAAAGTGGTGGAGTATTTACCACCACAAATGCACTCTGGACACACAGGCATCCTTCACCCAAACTGTTTGCCTGCCTGCAAGGTGCAGGCCAGGAAACGAACTCCTTACCTTTGGATTCAGGTCGAAAAAGCTGTAGTACTTGAACCGGAGCAGCAAAGCCTCGTTTTCCTTCACCTCCTGCTCCATGAGGGATCGGGACGAATCCAACCACCTGCAAATCATCAGCAAGGGGTAGCACACACAAAGAGCTCCCGCGACATCGCCACGAGCGAAGACAAACAAATGGTGGACTCACCCTTGGTTGATTTTGGCTTTGTCGAGGAGCGCCTGCGGCTTGTACATTTTTGCTAGGGACTCGGGGGAGGTGACGGGCTGGCTGACGGCCAGGATGCCCGGGTTGCCCTCCGACAAGGCGCTGTCCCCAAACCACGCGGACGTGGGGGACAAGGGGCTGCCGTCGTGCGCGTCGTACGTCGGCGTCATGGTTTTGCTGTACAGTCCTGGGCTGGAATAGATGTTTCCTACCAGCGAGAGGAAGAAAGGCCGGTTGTGAGCCTGCGGCCAAGCTCCGCTCCGCACAAAGCCAATTCAGACACAAAACCGAAGCCAGCGGATGTCGAACCTTCCCTTTTTCTTTTTGACCATTTTGTTCCGCAGCTGGAAAACACTGCGCTGCTGGTTTTCCCATGACAAGCTGCCCCAACCTCTTTCTCTCTCTCTTCTCCGAGAGCAAAACTGATGGAAAAGCCATTCCCGAGCCGAATCCGTGGGAAAACCCGCGGGTCTCCCTGGGCCACCACCCCCCACTTACCGGTGTTACCTGGAGCTTAAAGATTTTGGAAGTCAAAGTTTAGAGGAGCAGGAAAATAAACTAAGGGCACGGCCAGAGAGACCAGAGGCAGAGCACAAAAGTCCTAAGGAGGTGGAGCTCACCTTTGACGGGGCCGATGTAAAGAATATCGGTGCCTATGGAGAGGGAAAGAAAGGAGGGAAGTGAGAAGGCGAGAGAAAGTCACCGGGACGGCAGGGAAGGAGAAGAGCTGGAAATACAAATGTGGGTTAAGAGGGCTGAGCAGCACACGTGAGGCTGAGCCACCCGACCCTGGTGCGGAGCTGGCCTCTGGCTGAGACTCCCCTCGTTACGCTGATTGCACTTAAAATCAGGGATGGCGTTTCAGGTGCGTTTGCCAAAGCGGGGGTTACGCCGAGCTACTCAAGATGAGGATTCTCTGAGTTTCCCACACACAACTGCTGCGACCGCTCAGGTCAGCGGTTGGACCCGGTGATCTCGAAGGTCTTTTTCAACCCAGATGGCCCCCATGGTTTTGGCAATCGCCGCTGCTCAACACAGACCCGAAACTGCCGCGTTTTCACCCTGATTTACTGCAGGGGAGGCTCCTCCAGCGACGCGGCCGTGAGATGCGTGCTCCCGTGCCGCCCCACGTACAGCACCCTGCATACTTGTTTTCTACCGACACGTCGGACGCTTGCAAAGCCGCCCAGAAGCTCTCTTGGTACACAGCTTGCACCAAAAGCTCTGGTTTATCCGAGTGTTTGCAGCAGTGCCAGCTGACCCGGCAGGCAAAGGAACCCGAGTGACTCGTGACTCCAGCTCTTTTGCTCGTGTTACAAGAAATGGCCAGGCACCGAAATGTGGCATTTCATGGGCAGAGAAGCTTGCTTATGTGGCCAATTCGATATTAATACGGCGAGCAAGTGGTGCTATTTGGTGCAAAACCAACCCCAAAGCATGCATTACTTCCAGGCACTTTGAAGTTTTACAGCTCATACAGCTCCATGTTGGGGAAAAGAAGCCTTTTAAAATTACAAATTACCTAGAGAAGAAAGCTGACCCGACTTGGCATCTCATACCCCAAAATAGCTGAGAGCTAAATCATCCCCATTGATCTCAAAGGAGCATTGATTTTTATGCTAAGAGTATAAAATCCATATTTGAGCGTAATGGATGTTCATTGAGCGCGTCGTAATGTCAGTGACTCCACTGCTTATGTAAATCAGGCAATGAGCTCAACATCGTTTGCTGGGAATAAATGTGTGCACGACTCAGGAGGACCAATACTTGGCTTTCTGGAAGAGTTGTGTCCTTATGGAATCCCATTTAACATTCCGGCTTGCTCAGACGTGCAATTCAATGCCCTCCAAATCGACCTCATAAACACTGCCTCCCTGGAGGACCCGTGGAGGTGGTGGAGTCACCGTGCCTGGAAGCGTTCAAGAGACATATCAACGTAGTACTAAGGGACGTAGTTTAGTGGGGAAGCATTGGTGGTAGGTGGATGGTTGGACTGGATGATTGTGGAGGTCATTTCTTTGGTGATCCTACGGTTCTAGGAATGCAGAAGAAACTACAGAAGGCTGAGCCACAGGGATGGTCCGAATCCATCACGCGGGGAAGATGTGAGTGACGACATGATGAGTGACCACGTGTGTGGTTCTGCAGTTTGGGAACCTGTCTCCAGGTAGGTGAAATATCTTCTGTACCTCCGGCCATTTTGAGGAGTGTCACAAAATTTCAGAGAATACCGAAGAATTATTCCAAGCGCTTTACAATGATGCAGGACACCGTTGGCTTTTCCCAGTTTTAGGAAAGAATGAAATTAGACGCATAGATCTGGTCCCAGCAATGTGATCTGGAATGACAGGGCGTCCGATAGACCCCTTTGTGGAAAACAACACAGCTGACTTCAGTGAGCCAAACTCACGCAGTTTTGATGGGATCGCCCCAAAAAGTGGCCTTGGTGCTTTAGGCTGGTCAATGGCATCGTACCAAACACAGCCAATGCCTTGGCAAGGAAACCTGAATAGTTCAGAAATGCAACCGTAAACTGCCAGACAGTAAGGGAAATGGGAACGAAAACAAGAAAGCCTCCAGGATGCTCCAAGCACTCACCTCTTTGTAAGTGAATATGGGACTTTGGATGTGGCACTGAGGGACACCGTTTAGTGGGCACGGTGGGGATGGTATCTTAGAGGTCTTGTCCAACCTGAATGACTCTGTGATACAATGGAGACTGCTGGGCAAGGCTTACTACAAGTCTGCAGAGGTTTAAGCTGGCTGTGCTGCCAGACATCCTTGGTGACAAAAATCGAACCTACGTGCACTGAAATAAGCAGATCATGAAGTGCCAACTCATTTCACACGAGCATCCAGCGCACAGACAGGCGTTGGAACAACACTGACCAGAGTTTACTCAGATTGAGAAGACGATGTCGAACTAACGGGACTTAAACATCACAGGTAACTGCAGCAATTAAACCTGCAGCAAAAACCCTTACGTTCACAGCCGCAGTGTTCGGAGCAGACAGTTGGAAGTGACTCACTGCAGGAGTCATAAATAATCTAAATTAAAAAGTGCCTTCTGCGTACGTTTCCCACCAGGCGGGCCAAGGGCTTGGAATTAATCTACCAGAGATGCTCCCTGCAAACGCTGCCTGTCGGAAAGGCTGCCGAGTGCCTCTCCTGATGGAAGTGCCAAATGACAACGAGCGTTGGCTGGAGCCTTGAGAGACACAGGGAGGGCTCTTCCAGATGGGAGAGGAAACATCCAGAAGGATTTTTCAGTGATTTAGAAAAGAATGAGTGACAACAGAGGGAAAAAAAGGCAGTTTTTCTCCTTGGATACAAAGCCGGTCCATGCTGCCTGTCCCCAGGTGGAGATGGCAACCCTGCCTGCAGAGGTGAGCACCGCCAGCAGTGACCGCACTGCTGCGACCTTCGCTCTCACCTCGCTTAATTCAAAGGCAATTAATACCAACCGACCGAACCCCGAGGCATCGGCTTCTCACAGACAGCCGCCCTGCATCCCTCTCGTGCAGGATTTCAAACCCAGAGCGCTGGCTGCTGGCCACGTCTCGCCTGCCTGCAGGCATACAGCACTACGGCTGTCTCCGTGACTCCATCAGGGTTAAGTGCTCCCACTCGCAGCCTCCCTCATCCCAGCCCCGGCCGTGGAGCAGAGCCAGAACAACCCTCAGCCTGCAAACACCCCGCATCGATTTGCTGCTTGTGGCAAGCGGTGCTGCTCCGTTAGTGGTGCTGCTTCGTTAGCAGTGCTGATTCGTTAGCGATGCTCCGTGAGACAGGCTGGCAAAATCCCATAGCAGCAAGAACCCCCCCGCCACGAGAGCTTTGTACCATTCCAATCCATAACTACACCCTTTGCACAAGGCAGCAATAACGCAATTAATAACAGGGCTGCTTCTGCTGGGCTACAAATAAGGTTTAGAGCAGCGGTACCGCCTAAAACACACCTGGAATGTGAAGTTAGGAATGATTCTCCATTTAGCTTCTTTCTTAATAGGGAAAGAAAACATCTCAGTAACACAATCTATGTGTTGATGTGGTCACGCTTGGTTTCTCTTTTTATTTTATAAAGCCCAGCCTTGTTCTGCTTCCCTACACACCTCAGCCCCAGGCACTGATCTGTGCCGGCGTGACCACTCAGCAGTGTAGGGAGCTCATGGAAATCACGTGGGGCCCATTTCTCGCACAGCCCTTAAGGAGTTAGATCAGATCAATACATTTTTCCCTATATTTGCTCCCATTTTATGATCTAGCTGCCTCTTTGTCCCTGCTCCCTGTAGGCGCATCCCTGCAACGTGCGCTTGGGCTCACCCGACCCTGGTGTGATCAGTGGGCCCTCCAGCTCGAAGGCTTCGTCGTCACATTGGTCATCCAGCTTCTTCTTTTTTTTCTTCGATGGGTCTCTGGGTTTCCTCAGAAGAGAGAGCTCCTCCGGATGCCTGATGTCTGGGGAGAAAAGCGTACAATTATTAAGGATGGAAAAGACCTCCGAGATCCCCAACCCCAGCCCAGCCCACCATGCCCACCTCCACGTCCCTCAGTGCCACATCTCCACTTTCTGGAGCACCTCCGTGGATGGTGACCCCACCACTCCTGGGCAATAATGGACCACTTTAACAAAAGCAAGACGAAACAAATGGGGGAAAAAAGAAAGAAAATCCTTCCTTAAGGAACCACATTCAGTAACTTGAAATACCTCGGCTGATTTTCCTGTTTTGCAATGGCTGAAAATGAAGTTGAGATCAAGCCTGTCTGGAACAAAAACCTTTCTTGTGGTTGGAGAGCTAACACAGCATTAGGGCCAAACGCTGCACTTCCTATGCACAATGCAAACAGGTGGGGGCCGCTGATGAGTGGTGTCCCCCAGGGGTTCACACTGGGACCAGTATTAATGACATGGACAGTGGGACCAGGTGGACCCACAGCAAGTCTGCGGATGACAGCAAGCTGAGCGGTGCAGCTGACATGACAGAAGGAAGGGATGCCATCCAGAGGGATGGACAGGACTGGGAAGTTCAGCAATGCGTAGTGCAATGGTCAGGGTCATCCCAAGCACAAGTACAGGATGGGCAGTGAGTGGACAGAGAGCAGCCCTAAGGAGAAAGACCTGGGAACAGTTTGAAACTGAAATATAGGTTCAGAACTGATGTAAGGAAGATGCTCTTCATGATGAGAGTGGGGAGGCCCTGGCACTGCTGTGCTGCAGTTTGCCCCAGCCCCTGTGTGGCTGCTATTTCCACATCTATCAGGGGATGGCTGCCATCACAAACAGCACGTTCCAAAAATGACTTTATTTTTTAAACTTATTACAGCATGGCTTCTCTGTCAAGCTATGTCCTGCTCTGAGACTGTGCTGCCCTGCTTGCAGACACAGCGGGCAATGTTATCTGTACAACAACCTCTGCTTCCACCCACAATCAGGCTGTGGAGATGCAGCCCTTGGTGACATCCAGGCGTGGATTCCCAGGCTCGGCACCCCTTAACGCAGCACCTCTGCATTACCCATAGAATCATAGAATGGTTGGGTTGGGAGGGACCTCAAAGACCAACCAGTTTCAACCCCCCTGCCACAGGCTGGTTGCCAGCCACTAAATCAAGCCCCATCCAACCTGGCCCTGAGCACCGCCAGGGATGGGCACCCACAACTTCTCTGAGCAGAATCTTTCATACTACGGCCAGAATCTCCCACTCTATGGGTCTCCGACCCCCAAACCATCCGCTGGCACAGCTTTAATTAATGAAAGTGCACCCTGATTCATTATTACGACACAAACACCACCCACGGCACTGAGCTCCCTTCCTGCACCCACTCCCAGCTGGTTTCACCACCACTCAGTGCTTCAACCATTCCTCCCAACAAACACCCAACGCGGGAATACAGACAGCTCTTCTGATTCACTCCTCTCGCCTCCAGCTTATCTCATTAAGAAAAAATCTGCTGGGATAACTGGGGTCACGAGCACAGGACGACTCGCAGCAGCGCCTAAAATGAGGAGTTCCCCTGGTATTTTGCTCGCAAGGTTTATACTCGGCTGTTTATTTATGGTGCATTAGCAACTGATGCTGCCGCTCAGCTGAAACCATTCAAAGAGGCCAAGGGCTGCAGGCCAAGCTCGGCTCCTGAAAGCAATCTGCTGGAGGCAGCCCAACGCTTGACCATCTGATTTCAAAGCGACTTTTTATAGTTCCTCAGTTGTTCGTGATGCTCTCTTCGGATTACAAAGGATGCTGTGAATTTTCGGCAGCTGCTTCAAAGCCACGCAGCGCCACGAGGCGCAGCGGAGCATCCTTGGCATGCGGGAGCCCCTCTGTGGCCGGGCACGTTTTCCAGAGATAAATCCCAAATTTCACCCCAAGAGCCAGCTGCTGGACCTGCCGTCATCTCACAGCCCTCCCAAAGCCAACTGTGGGCATTCGGGCTGCGGTGGGGAAAACAAAAGTGAAGCCTGCTATAAGCGTGCAGCACGCAGGCAGTGAGCGAGCGCTGTCGTCTGCAGCTCTGACCCCGGAGCCAAAGAAAAAGAAAAGAAAGGAAAGCAGCTTGGAGCATTTCTCTGGTCGTGCTTCTCCATCTTTCAGTAAACTATTGGCGGAAAAAAATGCTTGACACTGCTTATGATTAATAAGTTCACAAAGGCTCCTCAAGCGTGTTTTGAATAGAGACAGGCTTGGCAAACGCAATGTTTAGTTACTGTAGCTAAAGCAGAGATTGTCCAGGGTATAAGGGCTTGCAGATGGTGGTGCTCCACTTAGCTGGAAAGCAGGACAGGGAGCTGCTCAGGGCGCCAGCCCTTTTTCTGGCCATAAAAGCAAGAGATACGTCTTTAAAGCAGCGTGACAGACTGGAAATCCAATGGGAAGGTCGGTGCTGTTGGGTAGGTCACGCCGTGCCTGCTGGAGATGTTCCTCTGGAGCAAAACGTCTCCGCAGATGGGGACTCCAGCCCCAAAGCCAAGCAGACCCCGTGCGCATCTCCCCCCATCTCAGCTCCCACTGACGGCCCCACAGAGCTGCAGCGCTGAGCTCCGAGCGGGGCGATGTTTGCTCTCCAATTTCTGCTTTTGTTACCATCCGCCAGGGCTGTGTTTGCTTAAAGAGAGACTCCTCGTCGGTACACACAAGACAGATGGCATTGGCGACGTCTGCTCCAAATTACTGTAAATGATCACGATCCATTTAGCATTGCAATTTCTGCGTATTGTGCAAGCCTGTGAAATCTCAGCTATTCCCTCCGCGGTGCGGCTGGAGGCGGCCCATCCTGCTGGGTGCTGCCTACGGAGAGCCCATCCGTGTCTGCGCTGTGCTGATGCCCTTGCCGTGCTGGTTTTAGCCTTTCCTTCCTGTGGAATCTCTCCTTTCTGCTCCAGCCCATGCACGGCCCAGCTGTGCCCATTTATCTCCTGCCCAGAGATCAGCAGCAGAGCTGGGATGAAATCCTCCTCCGCAGGACAGCGCACAGACTGCTCCTGGATAACTGGCTCTGAAGGAAAACAGCCACTCTGATGGCTGTCAAGTTCCAAATGTACACCACTTTTGGAGCAAATCCATCAAGCAAACCACACAGCTGCTGCGTCTTTAGCACCAAGGTGCGTCGCAACCATGGGAAAGCATAGGCAGGAGCAAAACCCGCAGGTTTTGGCACAAAAGAGGGATTTTGCTCCTTTGTCCCCATCCAAGATGGCATCACCCAGTGGAAGCACTGTCTCAGGACACATCAGCTTCCCCCAGATTTAAAATTACGGGAAATCACACTACTTAGAATCACAGAATCAACAGGGTTGGAAAAGACCTCTGAGATCATTCAGTCCAGCCACCCACCTACCACCGGCGCTGCCCACTGCAATGCATCCAGTATCCAGCTTTGATATGCCAAGAGATCAAACCCTCCAAAGAAGTTACCGTTCCCTTTTTTTCACCCCATTCCTGGCTGCCCTCAAATCCATCCAGCTGATTAACCTTGCTCTTGAAACACTGAAAACTCCATCATTTCCCTTGCAGCACACGCAGCGTTTAGGGGAAATCCTCGCTTTAATGCTCATCCAGTTGCCCTCAGCTAGGAAACGTGTTTTGAAGTGGGATATTTCTGCACTGGATAACCAACGCCTCGAACCAATGACTCATAAAAATTACAGCCTTTGCACTCCGACACAACGATTCCTAGAGAAGTGAGACCTCAAAACCCACATCCCTCCCATTGCAGACTTCAACCTACATTTTTTGGGAGGGGATCAGCAAGTTCTGTCTGACACCATATGTTGACAGGACCAGGTATTATCCCTATCTTTAACTCATTCAAGATAAAGCTCTGCAAAACAAACCCAAGGCAATAAAAAAAAATACGAAGCAGTGCATAGCATCGGGAATGCCTGCAGATAAGAGCGTGGCTGCACGGCGGTGCCGCAGCATCGGATGGCGGAGCAGCTCCTCACCCACAGCACATTCAGAACATTTTATTATGGGTTCTTCAGCTGCCCGGCTGCTTAAATATTTATCTGGGCCAAAGCCAAGCTTTGTGTTACAGCTGTGGGCCAGCAGGTCAGGCAGGACATCCCATGAGCCACCTGATGTGCTGCAGAGCAAAAGCAGGGCTCACCCTGGCACGGGCTCTGCCTTCCTGAATACCATGTGGAAAACCCGAGAGCTGGATGAATGATGTGCTGCTGGAGCAGAGATTTGCAAAACCACCTGAAAATGGTGTGCTTAGGAGACCTGATCATGGAATGACAGAATCACTGATGTTGGAAAAGACCTCCAAGATCCCCAAGCCCAACCCCAGCCCACCATGCACACTGCCCACATCCCTCAGTGCCACATCTCCACAGCTTTGGAGCACCTCCAGGGATGGGGACTCCGTCACCCAGGCCCAGGACTTGGCTCTTTGTCTTGCTGAACCTCATCCCATTGGCCCCAGCACATTGATCAGCCCAACCAGATCCCCCTGTAGGGCCTCCCTACCCTCAGGCAGAACAACACTTCCTAACAACTTGCTGTCAGCTGCCAAATTACTGATGCTGAGTGGTGCCCAGAGCTGAAAGCAGGTGGCACAGGACTGGAGGTGCCCATAAGGAAGAGGAGGCAGAGGAAGGAGACAGCACTGATGGAACCCAGCATTAGTGCAAGGCGAAGAAGAAGGGAGGGACGGGAGGAGCCAAACGCTGGGTGTTTGGATGGTTTTTCCAAGAGTGGGATGAAATCCCCAGCCTCCAGTTATCCGGATGCCTTTTGGAGCCCAGGCAGCACTTTGAGCCTTTCCCTGAAGTTGCTGAAGTCAAATGAAACTCATTCGATTAAGCACCACAAACAAGAGAATAAATCCACTTAGAGCCTCTGCATCGGGCCATAAAGAGAGAACAGTCCTGGAGCAGGCGTCGGGCCGGGCTGCCAGCAGCTCCTTATGGCTCTGGGACGGACATCTATTTAAAGGGGCTCTGTCAGCAGAAGAGTAAGGACAAAAACATCCACTGACTCACAGGGTGACATACAACCTGATGCTGCTCAACAGCAGCACAGGGATGGGATGTGGGGGCGGAGGGGGACGAGATTTTTTTCCATTCTGGTCAGTTTAGGTGTCGTCGTTTTGGTCCTGGGGTGCGCTCAGACTCGACGTGAACACAGCAGCCGAGGACAGGAGAGCAATCCAAAGGGTGAAGAAATGAAGAAGTTGGCAGCGGCACACTCAGCCTGCGNAAGTCAAATGAAACTCATTCGATTAAGCACCACAAACAAGAGAATAAATCCACTTAGAGCCTCTGCATCGGGCCATAAAGAGAGAACAGTCCTGGAGCAGGCGTCGGGCCGGGCTGCCAGCAGCTCCTTATGGCTCTGGGACGGACATCTATTTAAAGGGGCTCTGTCAGCAGAAGAGTAAGGACAAAAACATCCACTGACTCACAGGGTGACATACAACCTGA
>PPHD01010164.1:0-19903 GCA_002909625.1 Bambusicola thoracicus
TTTTTTTTTTTTTTTTTCAGCCTAGAGAGAGAGAGATGAATGCTAAAGTCTCAAAGGAATTAGCTGCCTGCAACATGTAGTTAAAATTATTGAATGGGTTTTTTTCCTTAAAAAAGAACAAGGGTTGGAAGACATAACTATGTTGCTGCTGAGGAGCGGATCTGTGGAAAAAGGGTTACCACCCCCTCTTCCTTTTTTTCTCAGTCCTTTCTTTTGCTTCTGAAAGGCCCTCCCTGACTTCTTTCACATCACAAATTCTCCACTGCAGACACTGTCCCCACACCCTGCTCTTCAAACCATGCAGTGAGTGCAGTGATGTCACATGCTCTATATCCATCTTTGGCATTTTGCAGAGGAGAGGGATAGGAAGGACCAGCTGCTGCATCTCACACAAGCAGTTCATACCCCAGCAGTTAAAATGATCTCTGTTGTGATTAATCATCTCATGTGTTGCAGCACAGTGGGCTGCTTTCAGGATGTCTGTAATGAATGTTATGCCTATGCCATTCAAATGCAGTAATCTATCACAGCAGCACTCCTGTAAGAGAAAGAAAAAGGGCTCCTGTTCTATCCACTGCTAGTGGTCTATCTGGAGTCAGACAAGTCAATCACCATTTTTCCATCATTTAGTCTGTTACTGGAATGTATAGATTCAATAACTTCAAAATATGAGAGCAACGATTCATGAGATTCAGGCTGGAATTACTTGATAGGATGTAGTTAAACTGCTGTGCAGAGTGGGCATGTGGCTTTGTAAAAGTAAATTGTGATGTTACCTCTTATTTACTGTTCTTCCTGGACTTGTTCTTCTGTTATGATCTTGTGTTTTTACTGTTTCTTAGAATAACCTTTCAGAATGTAATACAACCTTATGTACCTAATCAGGAAACAATTGGGTGCTAGTTCGTAACATACTGTTAGTCTTCAGTTTGATGAGTATGTTTAAAATCTTAGAGTTGATATGTTTCATTTAGGAAATGAATTTTTTTTTTTTTTAATGTGATATGACACAGCTGAGAAAAAATAAGGAATAATTCACTGGCCTGTTGTTTACAAACACCGTCTTCTTTGGAGAGATGAGATTTACTTCAGGGCTCTGTCCAGTGTGTTGTGTACTTGACAAGGCTCTTTGACTGAAATCTTTTCATGCAGCTTTGGAAATGTAAAAAGAAACTACACCAGGCAAACAAGGTGGTTGTTTACGCTTCCCTGCTAGCACACCCACCAGAGATCATGTGAACAAAAGCCTTCTTCATCACCCTTCCCCAACAGTCAACTAATATCATCCTGACACAGCCCCTTCCAAAAGTGTCTTCTGCAGCCAGAGGTGCCTGACAGCCCTTCAGATGCAAGACCCTTCAGCCCCAAAATGCCCACAAAAGCCTACTCATGAGGCATGATATGAGAATTCCTAGCTTCCTGATGCAGCTGCTAAGAGATCCTACCAGAGGAGGTGCCCCACTAGGCCTACTGTTCACATACAGAGAAGAACTGATGGGAGATATGGAGGTGGGGAGCTGTCTTGGAGCATCCAAAAAATGGTAGAGTTCTCGATTCTTGATGAAGTCAGGAGAGAGGTCAGGAAAAAAAAAAAAAAAAAAAAGCTGAGATTCTCAATGTCTTCTTTACATCTGTCTTTAAAGGTCAGACCAGTTATCCTCAGGGTAGTCTACCCCCTGACCTGAAAGTCTGGGATGGAGAGCAGTAATCAAATGGAAAGAGTTGGAGACCTACTATTCCACCTGGAATGTTACAAGTCCATGGTGTCAAATGAGATCTACCTGAGAATGCTGAGAGACCTGGTGAAGATGATTGCCGAGCTGCTTTCCAGTATCTATCAGTGTTCCTGGTCAGCTGGAGAGGCCCAGAGGATTGGAGGCTTGCCACTGTGACTTCTATATACAAGAACAGTTGTAAGGATCCAGGGAACTACAGCTCTGTCAGCCTGACCTTGGTGGCAGGGAAGATTATGAAATAGATCATCTTGAGTGAGATTACACAGTATGTGCAGGACAACCAAGGGATCAGGCCCAGGCAGCATGAGTTCATGAAAGACAGGTCCTGCTTGAACAACCTCATCTTCTTCTATGACCAGGTGACCAGTTTGGTAGATGAGGGAAAGCCTGTTGAAGTAGTCTGCCCAAACTTCATCAAAACCTTTCACACTGCCTCCCACAGTATTCCCCTGGGGAAGCTGTCAGCCCGTGATCTGAACAGGTACATGATTTGCTGAATAAAGATCTGGCTGGATGGCCAGGCCCAGAGAGTGGTGGTGAATGGAGTTAAATCCAGCTGATGACTGGCACAGGTATTGTTCCCCAGAGATCTATATTGGGTCCTGTCCTGTTTCATATCTTTATTGATGATCTAGATAGGGGATTGCGTGCACCCTCAGTAAGTTTGCAGATGACACCAAGTTGGGAGGAAGTGTCAATCTGCCTGGGGGTAGAAAGGCCCTTAAGAGAATTCTGGAGAGGCTGGATCACTGGACTGAGGCCAGTAGGATGAATTTCAACAAAACTAAGTGCTGGGTCCTGCACTTTGGCCACAACAACCCCAGGCAATGCTACAGGCTTAGGGTGGAGTGTCTGGAAAACTGTGTAGAAGAAAGGACCTGAGGTCAGTGCTTGGCTGAACGTGAGCCAGCAGCATGTCCAGGTGGCCAAAAGAGCCAGTGGCATCCTTGTTTGAGTCAGAAATAGTGTAGCCAGTGGACCAAAGGACTTGATTATCCCCCTGTACTCAGTTCAGGTGAGACTGCTCCATGGGTACTGTCTTCAGTTCTGGGCTCCTCACTGACAAGGAAGACAATCGAGGCCCTGGAGCATGTTCAGAGAAGGGCAGTGAATCTGATGAGGGGTTTGGAGCACAAATCTTATGAGGAGCAGCTGAGGGATCTGGGGTTGTTTAGTCTGGAGAAGAGGAGGCCCAGGGAAGACCTTGTTGCTCCCTACCACTAGCTGAAGGGATGTTGTGGTGAGGTGAAGGTCAACCTATTCTCTCACATAACTAGCAGAAGGACTAGAGGAACTGGCCTCCAGTTGCATGAGGGGAGGTTCAGGTTGAATATTAGGAAATTTTTTTTATCCAAAAGAGTGGTCATGCACTGGATAGGCTGCCCAGGGAGGTGGTGGAGTCAGAAACGTTCAAGAAATGTGTAGATGTGGTACTAAGGAACCTGGTTTACTGGGCAGTATTGGTGGTAGGTGGACAGTTGTACTAGATATTAGAGACCTTTTCCAACCTTAAGGATTCTATGATTCTGTGATTCTTTGAGAAGCACTGTATATACAGAAGTGTGCCATTCCAGAAGCAACTGCAGGCATTTTAGTCACTGGTGTTCCTGACCGACTTGCTTATTATTCTGCTTTAGCTTATTGCTGTTCTGAGGACCCTGCAGCACTCAGGGGAAGTAGAAAAATACTGCATTTTGTGAACAGTCTGAGCTCTGAAATTAGTTTGGGGAAGGAAGGAGGTTATCTGCCAGTCCTTTAACAGTGTATTTGGGGTATCAGATACCACAAGGACCTTCTCTGTAGTTCCTCTTGTAATTCTTAGCTATGAACTGCTGCATTCATGCTTATAGGTGATCAGTGAATACAAATACAGTATGGTGAGCCATAAATACCGGCTATTCCCTAAAGCTCTGGACCCTCTGTCACAGAGTCCAACACTTGAGCAGAGAAATGCAACAAAGCATACATCTCAAGTATTGGGAGATCAGAGATGCTGCTCTGAATCTCTCTCTGAATTTAATCTTTTCTACTGAAGCAAAATTGATTCCACTTTTTGGGCTTTTGTCCCTCCCTTCCACTGCAGGAGTGGGCCCATAGAGCTACTTAGATATGCAACGGTAGTACCCATATAACATGTAGCAATAAGTTGCATCACACTTCATGCTGTAGTTCTTTTCAGCTGCTGTTCTTATTTCCTCTTAATTTTATACCTAAGTGTGTCAAATTGATTTTAAAGTAACAAATATGTGAGAGTAAAGTGTTTAAGCAATATATGTACGCCTAAAAAGCTGTTGTTACACTCAGTGATACATGACAATGTCAGCAATTCTATTTAATACTTAACGATAATTAGATTCAGAGACTGCTGTTTCTGTAACAACACAGACATATGGGACATTACTGTTCAAATGGCTGGCTGATTTTAATTGTGTGGTTTCACTACATGGGAGTTTACTAATGTGCAGGGTCCAGAGAGTAATGTATGATGAGATGGCTCTGAAATCTTCTCTGCATTTCCTCATTTATTTCCCAGTAAAATGCCACTCCTGACATTTGCAAGTTGTGGAGAAGGTAATGTTTTTCAAAGTAGAAGACATTATGACTTTCTTTACTGTTTTGTGCATTTTTTATCTGTTGTTAGGAAATCCAGTACATAGTTCCCTTCTGCCTCTAGTAATATTTGCTGTGACTGGTGTGTATGTTGCAGTGGACACAAAAGAATCTTCAGTGACTCAAGTGTTGCATTCATTGAAACTCACCTCTACCCTTGGCTATTACTCAGCCTCAAGCAGTCTCCTCACTGTCAGTGATCATTTAAGTAACATATTGAAACAACTGAAGTTTTGAGTTAATTGTTTCTATAAAGGAAGTGGTAAGTAAGACAGATATGGTAGTTAGGCAAGAAGGACTTTCTTTGCATTACTCCCCTTCTATGCAGGAATGTCTCTGACGTTGCAGCCAAGGTCTGAGCAGTGAAGATGTTTGTAGGACACCTTGAAAGGATTTTCTGACTCTGGGACCTTTCACAGGGCAGACAGCTCTGATGATCGCTTTAGGGACAAAGTTCTTCTTGCATTTAATACAGTATTTGAAGGTAACTGTTGCAGCTATTTGTGAATGAATGTATTTTAGCTATATGGAAAGACACTATGAATTTGGCCACTCTTCCTTGCATTCTAACATAGGTCTTCTTTTGTTGCATTTCCCATGTATTTAGTGTTAATTTTCTTATAAACAAGATTGCATTACTGTCAAACAGTATGCCAGTGTTCCTTCCAGTAAGTAATGCGTTAAAGATGACTTTCGCTGCAGGTTTCATTGATAACACCAGTGTGCTTCTTAGACTCCAATGCTGACTATGAGCATACAGAACTTTGATTTTAATCAACTTAGAAAATTGTTTGAAGAAGTGATTTAGCAATATGACTCACTTTTTTATTTCAAAGAAGTTTAACTTCCCAGCATAGCATTCTGCATGCTAAATAAGTAAATATGTGAGATCAGGGTGTGTGCTACTCTGCAGCATCCTGCTGCTGACTGTGGCACTTAAACCATATCAGCAATGATGGGTGGATTTGATGCCTCCACAAAGAGGGTTCAATTGCTGGGGGCACTCTTGCACTTCACCCCACCTCATTACGGGTTCCTTGGAGCCCTGCTGGTTGGGGGAAAGGAAGAAAAGAAATCTTCAGGGCTTTCATCTTACCAGATTTAAAATAAAGAGGAGCGTAAAAACAGTAACAGCAGCAATAAAGGTCTGCAAGATTGGTAGCACTCTCTGTATTGTTAGGGGATATGACTCATGTTTTGGCCTTAACTGGTGGAACTAAAGCCATTTGTTGATTCAGGATGTGTGAGTTTTTGTCTCTTCTCCATGCAGTGAGGACCAGAAAAAGGGATACCTTAAGAGGCCGTGTAATAGATGGCAGCACGATGAGTGTGAGTTTTAGTGTGAATCATTATGGATTTTTGCTTGCAACTACCGTTACAGTGGCAGTCTTTTCATGGAATTTGCCTTGAGTGCCAGTGTTCCTAAAGAGGTAACAAACAAAAAATGTCTTGAGATATAGCAGGAAAAAATAAATGCAAATGGCCTGCAGCCATTTACAAAACAATGGTTCTTAGCTGCTACAATTAAAGGTTCCTTTTAGTATTGGATTTTATTTATTTATTTATTTATTTATTTACTATTTTGCTTCTGGCATTTTTCCTGAAAAGATACCG
Source organism: Bambusicola thoracicus (assembly GCA_002909625.1). Lineage (NCBI taxonomy): Eukaryota > Metazoa > Chordata > Aves > Galliformes > Phasianidae > Bambusicola > Bambusicola thoracicus. Next base: position 5,961 of record PPHD01010164.1, read on the forward strand.
TTTGTCTTGAGAAAAAGGACTGTGACTCTGCATAACGAGCTACTCTTATGTGCACTATGCAGGGAAGTGTATTCAGTCTTCAAGATGTGATGTGTATGGCTTCAGGTGTTGTATCCTGATAGGCTGAAACCAGTAGAGCTGTCTCAAAAACTGAAGATCTTTGGACTACTGATTTTAAGTCTGGTCGTAATTTTCAAAATGCTTTGGTTTAGGCAAATATTCTCCTAAAACTGCACTTATTTCTAGGGATTGTATTAACTCATTTTGGCATATTTAGTTCCTGCCAGGTAATCATACCTGTAGAATCAGTCTGTCTTAATTTCCTGAAGGTTATCCAGAGTGAAGGAAAATACTGTGAAGTAACTAAGGAAATAGAAACCTACACGCCTTCTTTCCAGCCAGCAAAAGAAAATAAAGCCCCAACTGAAATCTTTCTACATTCCTTTTTCAGGGATTTTTCAAAGAAAACATGCAGGAAAAGTGTGCCAGCAGAGAGCAGCTAAAGCAACTGCTCGATTCTCTCCTGACGGAACCAGTAGCTATCACTGTGTGACCTCTCTCCTTGCTTTCATAATGCCACATGGACTGGCTGCTAGTTGGTGTCCCGGTGCATGTCGGCGCAGCTCATCAGGCAGAGGTGTCAGAGCACTTACAGACAGTGGCCTTGCTCAGCTGCAGCAGAGGCTGAGGGGCAGCACCAGGTACGAGTGCACTGCTCCACCTGGAGCAGTGCCAGCGTGCTGCACAACTCTGAATTTCGCACCAACATTTACCAGGTTACATATCTGAGTGCCTTGCTTTAAGAGCAGTGCATCTCCTTTAACTTCGTGTGGTGTTGGCTAGTATGTAGTTACATGCATGTAGTCTTCCGTGTAAGTTAATAGTTTGGAAACTAACACTGTCTGCTCAGTAGTATTTTTTTGTGTGTGAAAAATTAGCTTTTGTATACAGTTTATATGCATGCTGTTACGGCTCAGTGATAAAAGCTTCCAAAGTCTGGGCTGAGGTAGCTGAAACACAGTGGCACTTAAGATGATTAAGTTAATCTAGATCAACTGCAGTAAATGTCATTTTAATGGTCGAAAATGCTGGCATTTTCATCGCTGTTATAATTCTTGTCTTGCATTTCACAGTGTGCCTGATAATGCCTATTTCCTTGTTTGGAAGCTGCATTGATTTATTTGAAACTGTTCTGCCTTTGTTTAGTCATATGTGTCTAAACACAGTTACTCTCATCTCCTCAAGCTCTCAGATACTGAATGCTGATTGCTCGTAACTATCAGCTCAAGCCCAGACGTTCTGTACACTGATTTAGCAGGGGAAAAAAACAAAGAAAAAAAACCAAACCAACCAACCAAACAAAACAACACCAAACATGCCTATACAGAAACATAGGTGTGCATTATGTAGAAGAACAGCTTTTACCCTGATTTGATCCTCCATCCATGTGGGTCATAAATACTGCACTGAAGCCAGTGGAGCAAACATAGCAGTTGAAAGTTTAGCTTGCTGATGTCGCAGGTTGGAAAACAGCATCCTGACTTCACAGGGCTACTCTCTATTGATGCCTGTGGATAGTCAAGTCTGAAATTCAGCCTTTCATTTGAGTCTTCCCCTTGGCTCTTTTGGGCCAAGTTTGGGCAGTTTTACATGACAAGGTTATTCTTCATTAGCAATTCAGGTTGTGCAGGTCCTCTGGGATCATCAGGCCTTGTTCCACTATCAGAGTTGTACTTTCTCACAAGGCACTGAGCCTCAAACATAAGACCAGTCCGTTTTTTTGCTCATAAATTCCTATTGGAAAGCTGTTCTTATCCCAGAGATTAGAGGACATCTATGAATTTCCATTCCTTTCCTTTTCTCTGTTTCAGGTGTTTACCTGATGTCTTGAGAAACAACAGTTGCTTCCCCACCAATCCTCCACTTTTTTTTGGACCTAAATAAGACTCTGTGTTTAATTTCTGCTCATAATGACCTAGGCGTTGGATTAATATATTTCTTACTGGGGAATCTGAGCTTGACTTCAGCTTTTGTGGGAGACCTCCATTACTAGATACCATTGCAGGCATACATATTCAAGGAAAAATTATTAAAAAATACAATAAACTTTCCTGACAATTCTGCTGGATCGTATTTCTGAACATAGCCCGTTATAGATTTAACACACTGCATCCCAACTATGTCTTTTTCGTGACCATTTTCATGTTCTCCAAAAATACCTGCTTGCTCTTCAGTTCAGAGAAGTTTCACAATGTAAGTTGGGTGTTGTGGCACATGGTAGCACAGCCATCAGCTTGTTTTGGCTTCTGGCCTAACGAGTTGCCCTGTGCAGCTGGAGCCCTCTCCATAGGAACACCTCCAAGAACTGAATTTATCTCATTCATAAGAAGTGTCACACTAGGAGTTCATAACTATCTAGTGGTATACAGATGAACCTGTCTTTCTCATTCTTTGCAGTTTCTAGCTGATGACCCCACATCTGTGTGCTTGTTAGCATTATACAGATGTCCAGCAACAGAAATGATCGCTACCCTTGAGAGGAGTTGGTATTTTACAGTACGCATTACTGAATGCTGTTCATCTCTGACAGCCGTGTGAAGCCATTTCTCTGTGCTGTGCAAAGAGAATGACGGAGCTGTGAGTGTTACAGGGCGTGCCGTCTGGATGCTGGGAGATTCACAGAGGTGAACGTGAGCTGGTGAATATCACAGGTCATGGTGAGAGCACAGAGGCAATAGAAGCAGTGCAGAGGGATGCACAAGTCTGAGTGGAGGGTGTGGGCTAACCTGAGAGTCAGTGTGGTCAATGTGACAGTAGAGATGAGAGGCTAGCCCTCAACAGACAGAGAAAATACAAGTGTCTTGACTATTTAGCCCTGTGGTATGAAAAGCAAGAGATAAAAGGGGGAAAAGTCATACCTGGAAACTGTTTATAACATGCAACATTAGCCTCTACAGTGGATCGTAAACAATCTATTAGCAGACTAATGAGAGAGAAGTATAAGAATGTTAATTCCCCAAATGTAAAAATACAAGCAGAAGATTGCATGTAAACTAGAGACCTTATCTTAAATGAGACAGTGCAGAAGCTCAGCCTCATAATCTTGCAGTGCTATCTTTGGTACTTGACAGAAATCTGAGAAAAACATGTGCGTCAGTTTTCTCTGAACCTCACAGACTGAAAGAAGTAATTTTCAGCTGTAACTTCCCTTTTTATCACTTCCTCGGAGCTGCAAGATGTCTCTGCTCTACATTGCCCCTTGAACTGGAGCTGTCAGCCCCTTACATCATTCTCTTCTGACATGCTGTTTGCAGCCTTGCAGCTCGGACTGTTCTTGTCTGACAAAAGGCATTCCTTGTCTGAAATTCCTCCGTTACTGCTCTGAGCAGATGGGAAAGCCATTTCCCCTTCCTTGCTCACAGCACTTAGTATACTGCTGCCTGAGCTGAGCAGAGAGAGACACTTAGGGGGGGAGTGGGAGGCAGGAGGACAGCGTCCAACACACACTGTGGGTAATGCATGACAAGGAGAATGAGTTGGAGAAAGAGGGCCCCAGCAGGTTGCTGCCTTCCATTCCCTAGAAGGACTGAGGGCTGCTGCCTGTCTGCATTGCTGAGGCCTTGGTGGGGAGCAGAGGCATCTGCCCAGAACCAGCCTTTGCAGTCATAGAGAAAGTTGCGCTGTGTATTTCTTTTGCTCTTCACTGCAGTCTCTGCCCACGCAGACTCTATATCTTGTAGCCTTCTTTTAAGTGTACTGAGCAGCAGTTCATATTCTGACCTCTCCACACTTCTTGGAAGGTTGCCCTGAATACTTGCAACTTTCACAGTTAGGAGGCTTTTTCTTATTTCTAGCCTAAAGATATTCATAGCTAGTTACTGGCTGTGTGTGCCAAGAATCCTTTATTTAAGTCATATCCTTCCACCCTGCTGGGTGTTTTAGTTACAAGCAGCAGTCAAATCCTTCATCAAACCTTTGCTTTGCATTGCTGAACAAGAAAGGTTTAGCATCATCATACAGCAGCCTCCATGCTCCCCCATTGATTCCCAGTTCTCCAGAAGAGGTTTCTTCACCACCTTCTGTAGTCAGTGAAGTACTTTCCACTGCCTTCTGTCACTGCCTAACTTTACCTGCTCTGCCCTTGGATCGCACTTAACTTTTTCAGAGATATGTCTTATTGGTGGCACATAGCCTATGAGCAGCTCTTAGAGCTAAGTTTTACTCATTCGTTCCAACTAAGACACTAGCGTCGTATACATCCTGCCATTGATACCTAAATGGATAACTTTGCATTTATTAATACTATCAAGATTGTTTGTGGGTTTTTTGTTGTTGTTTTTCTCCCAAAGTGTTACTTTTGAGGGTACTGGTAATGCTCTCCTGTTCAGTAAAAGAAGAGTGCTCTAAGTTTTTTGGAAGCTAGGAAATACCAAACAAGTGAAAACGCTAGAGAAAATGGCTCCCCCATTCATTATTAGCTTCACTTTTCCATTTCGCCATGCTTTCCCATCTGCTTTGCATTTCTCCTACTCATCTCCATTTTCTTCAAACATTTGCCAAAGCAGTAATTGATCTAATGTAATATAAAATACCTTACTGAAATCCAGACACTTTGATAGCTGTGATTGTTTCATGAAGTTTGGTTAATCAAACCCTCTGAAGATTATGACATTTTGCTCCACGAATAATCCAAAGGCAGACTGCTATTTTCTCCTTCAGTGTTCACACTTGCATCTGCTGCTGTGTCCAGTGTAGTTGCGGTTTTAATGATCACAGGCTCACCTGAGGTAGAAGTAGCACAACATGTTCTGAAACATGTTAAAATTAACACAGATTTATTTTCCATTAGCGCTTTTTAGCCTAGCAAATCTGTTCAACCGTAACCTGAAAAGGATAAATAAAGAGTGCTTGTTCTGCTTTCACTTATTTTTACCACACAGCACTGTGAAAGGCTTTGAATTTTTATCTGAATCTTTCTTTGCTGTATTTCACATTCATAATTGAAGTCTTAGTAAGCCAAAAGTCTCTGTGATTAGAAGCACATTTAAATAGAGTCATTATTTATTAGAATGTAATGAGGGACATAACTTTCCAACAGAATCTTCATAGTCCCTTAGTCAGACTGTTTTCTCACTCTACTGAATAATTATGTAGTCGATGACTTGACTGAGGCCTAAATAGCGTGCTCCTCTTAACACTGATTTAATTTTAGGTTCAGAGAGATTTGATAAAAAAATTTCACCCTAATTGACATGCTTCTTTCTCATTGCATGTTATGATTTTATTTACTGAGATTTTGACTAATTTTTTTTAAGAACCGTATTTTAACATCATTATTCCCTCAGTTCACAATTTGTAATTGATGTATTTTTTTATCTCATAGAAGTTGGAGTAAATTACCAAAGACCAGACTGTGTATCAGAGAAGGATTTCTAATTATTCTGCAGTCGGATTTTAGTATGAGGCAAATTTTACCTCATGAGGTAGATTTAAGCCTCTTGCACACACTACAAAAAACACAGTCCTAAATTAAAATCCAGAAACAAAAATGTATGACCATCTTTAATTGTTTTTATCTTTAAACTGTTTTTCATCCCTCAGAGCAAGGAAAGCAATGATGTGACTGAATGACAGTCACTGCATTTAATTTCATCATTTTGAAGAAGGCCTTAGCTCTCTTTGAGAGGTACAGAGTTGGCATTAGTTTGATCAAAGCTAGCAAGATACTTGAATTATGATGATAGTATGTAATAAAAAGCAAAACTAGTACAAGTACTTTGCTTTCGTTGAGGATAACAGAAGCACTTCCATTTATTTCGTAGAATTAATTGCAGTTTGTCCCATGTGGGTAATGTTTTCTCTAGCTGTAAGCTGTAATCAGAGAATCATAGAATGACTTAGGTTGGAGAAGACCTTAAAGCCCACCCAGTCCCTACCATGGGACTCACTAGATCAGGCTGCCCGAGGCCCCATCCAAACTTCAGGGATGAGGCATTCACGACCTTTCTGGGCAGTCTGTGCCAGTGCCTCACCACCCTCTGAGTGAAGAATTTCTTCTGAACATCTAATCTAAATCTCCCCTCTTTTGGTTTAAAGCCATTCCCCCTTTGCATGCCTGCCTGTATAAAAAGTCATTCTGCCTCCTGCTAATAAGCTCTCCTAAGTACTGGAAAGCTACAGTGAGGTCTCTCTGGAGCCTTCTCTTCTCCAGGCTGAACAAGCTGAGTTCGTTCAGCCTTTCTTCATAAGAGAGGTGCTCCAGCCTTCTAGTCATCCTTATGGCCCTCCTCTGGACCTGCTCCTACAGCTCTGCATCCTCTGCTGAAGGCTCAGACCTGGATGCACTACTCGAGAAGGGGCCTCACAAGGGCATAGCAGAGGGGGGACAACCACCTCTCTTGCCCTGCTGGCATCTGCTGCATCTTTTGATGCAGTCCATGATACAGTTGGCCTTCTGGGCTGCAAGAGCACAGCTGGATTATGTCCAGCTTTTCATCCACCAGAACCCTCAAGACCTTCTCTCCACAGGGCTGCTGTCAATAACTTCTGATCCCAATCAGTACATATATCTGGGATTGCTCCTACCCAAGAGTAGCAGCTTGCACTTGGACTTGCTGAACCTCATTAGGTTTTTCTGGACCCATTTTTCAAGCCTGACAAGGTTCCTCTGGATGACATCCTTTCTATCTGCTTTATCAACTGCTTGATGTCATCTACAAATTTGCTGACAGTGCACTCAATCCCATCATCTATGTCACCGATAAACATGTTGAAGAGCGCTGATATCAAAACAGACCCCCGGGGGACAGTACTCATCACTGGCCTTCACCTGGACATAGAAACATAGACCACAACCTCTGGCTGTGGTCCATCCAACCAACTTTTTATCCTCTTGAATATTCCTGCTTTCAAATCCATGTTTGTCCAGTAAGATAAGGATATGCTGTGGGGCCCTGTAAAATGCCGTGCAGAAGTCCAGGTAGGTGGCATCAGTTGATTTTTCTTTGTACACTGATGCTATTACTCACTCGTAGATTGCCACCAAATTGGTCAGGCACGATCTGCCCTTGGTGAAGCTATGTTAGCTGTCTTGCATCACTTCTTTGCTTCAGATGTGCTTTTACGTCTCTTCCAGAAGGATCTTGTAAGACAATACATCTGAGTTGATTTTCCATCCTGGTCTCCTCTGCCATTTTGCAGTTTTTCTAACTGCGGAACCTGAGGCAAAGTTGGAGGGGGCAACATGTTCATACTCATATTTTGTCGCCACTGACTGCAGAAAACACTCATATTATTGGAGCTTGTTATGAATTATTGTTGCTTTTCTACGAAAATAGCCTCAGGGTCTGAAGATTGGAAAATGTTCCTTTATATTGCATTGGGAATACCATCTGTCCACAAAGTAAAGTAAAAATACCAAGATTTTCTTTTCAGTTTCTGAGCTGTGAATCTTGGAAGAATTTGTTACCTGGCATCATATTTTTGTTCCATTAAAATATTTTTTACCAAATCTTTCTGATCCCTGAGAAAAATACGGCACAATAGTTGAAGAACTTTTTTTAGACGTGTTTGGGCATCTTTGCTGTAACAGCAGATTTTGGGATTAAATGAATATATTTAGAAACTAAGCATGAAAACATAACTGATACTTTTTGACTGACAAAACTGAGTTTTAGATAAAATCTGGTATTGTGTTTTCTGTTAGCAGTGGATCTCACCAAGGGGTGTATTTGTACCGTTCTGTATTTTAGACCAACAATATGGGAAGCTTTAAAAAGTGATGATGTTGCTCAAAGTTCTGGTGTAGAGCACTGAGCACATAGGTAGATTTCTTAGTTACATATAAACAAAACATCTCATGTTCATCTATTGATGATCTTTTTGACGATGCATGAGCTGATAGCAGATCCATGTTTACTGTCCAACATTTCTCCAGGTGACACATGGTATTTCATAATTCCAATTGAGCATTAGGCAGTGAGAAAAAAAGAAGTGCTGCGTGCAACAAGTGCTGAAGTGCTCTTTCACATTCAGGAACCTGCGCAAGTCAGGTAAAATTTCTTTCCAGAAAACACGTAATTATATTCATATACAATCTGAGAGAGCTTTCCAAAGGAGACAATCACCTACATAATAGAGATATCCTACCTGTTTTTTAACAGGTGAGAATTTCTTTATTACATGCAATACTGTTTTTGAATGTGTAAGTCATTTTTAAGGCTTCAGTTTTTTGTGTTTGTAATTCCTTCACAAACATTGCTGGTACCCTGTCATGTACGATAGAAATGTATGCTGTTAATGTCATAATCTGGAAAGAAATTCAGGCTTGATAACCTAGAATGGAAATGAATCTTATGGACTTTGTTTTATAAGAGGTCTTTAACCTTTGCTATAATGACATTAATTTACCAAGGCATATGCAGTTGTTTTATGAACAATTGCATCTCTAATAACTTTTAAATGCTATTCATAATTAAATTCCTTTCTTGTTACAAATTCTTTTCCTTGTTTATATCTTTATTGTGATTAGAGTAAAAAATACTGAAGACAGGGAATGAACAGAACAAAGTTTATTTTACAGAGCACTGTAGAAGCTTAGCACATTTTGGAGGATTTTATGTGGAACTGTGAGTAAAGTAGGTCATGCAGAGAAGATGCTGTGAGTCATGGGGAACTACAGAGAGAATGGGTGCCAGTATTAGGAGCAGGACCGCTAGTTTTTGGCATGTGTTTTGCATAAGGAGTTAATGGTGTTTGTTTCAGTTTTCTTGTGGCTTTGGTTTTTGTTTTTGTTTTTTTATTTATTTTTGATTTTGTTGTTGTTTGTTTTGTGTGGGTTTTTTGTTGTTGTTGTTTTTGGAGGATGGGTGGTGTTTATTTTTGTTTGTGTTTTTGCAACTCCTCCTTGTGGAAGATGGAAAAGTACTGCAGCTTGGCAGCTCTGGCACACAGAGTCTTAACTTAGCTGGGTTCTGCCCACTACAGTTCTGTGGCACTGTGCTGCATCTTGTATGCAGTTCTTTTGGATTTCATCACAAATGACTGTATTTTCCCAGAACAACATAAATTCTTTGCCATTTTGTTAAGCAACCTGACTGAAGGCAGGCCTGTAGTGTGTGTCCTAAGTAGGTGAGGAGGCTGCAGTGGGAAAGCTTCCATGTTCAGTGCCCTGCTACAGAAAAAGAGACAGCATCCTTGTCCACTTCACCCTAGGCATGCAGAAAAAGAACGTCTGAGCAGAGTGGCTGAGTGACAAACAGCATTAATGTATGTTAATTCTTCAGTGGATTCAGAGACTCTATAAGTGGGTGGCTCTTTTGCATGGATCTGAGGCAAAGCTACTGCAGCAAAGCTGTTCTACCTACTCTGGTGCTGTGGCCTACTTACAGTTTCAGAGAACTTCATGCCACTGCAGGCAGTTAGCTCCCTGCACAAACTCATTTGTTTGGGATTTGTGTGGGAAGGTGTGTGCGTTATCCTCTGATGCATATGTTGGACTGCACGGAAATGGCTGTATGTGACATGCTGTGATCGCACCTGGTAAAATGTCGTCATTGTTATTGGTGCGTTACTCTTCTGAAACATTAGCATACATAAAAGCATTTCCAAATATGAAAGAAAGTCATTTTGGAGCTTACATTTGAAGTTCTCTGTAATCTAACTGCTTGATTAAGAAATTCCCATCTGAGCTATTTTATCATACCTCTGGATATGAAGACTAGCAAAGAAAAAAGTATGATTTGGATCTATGCATCTGTACTGATGCATTTCTGCATGTGTTTTCATAATACACAGATTTTCAGTCTGAATTCATAAATCAAATCAGATGTACTAGTAATACATGTTTTTACAAAGTACAAAGGCAAATATGTTTTGTTCCATTAAAATAATATTATTTTAAATTATTTTAGTTAAAGTAATCAAAGTTTTATGAAAATATTTGGAAGTCAGTGTATTGAGGAACAAAGCTCTCTCTTTCATATTCCCCTATCCACCAGTAAAAGCAAAATAAATGCAAAGAAAATAAGCCTGCAGGTAAGCTTTCAGAATTTGACTCCTTTCTAACATTCCTTTTTATTATTACCCATATGAAGGAATTCCTTTTATTTTCTGAAATGATAGAATGGTCTTCTGTTCCTTTGGTCCCAAAATCAGTGCCATGGAAGTAAGGCAACAGTGAAAGACGGAAAATTACACTGGCTGCGTAGCTTGATTTCACACTTTTACTACAGCAACCTCACTGATCCCTGTGCAGCTGGGGTCTGACAGCATAACTTACAATATCCTTTTTTTAAAGCTCTTAAAGCAAGAATTCTTAGACTCTACGCACTTCTCAAAACAGACCCTGCATTTCTAAAATATTTTGATTTTTTTTCCATTTTCAAACAAACAAACAAGCAAAATACACAAAATTATAGTCCTAAATATGTCATTTATCCTGTAAATAAGCAAATAATTAAATTCACTCTTTCATAATCAGCAGAAATCACCTGACCGAAATGCCAAAGTCCAGTGATACAGGTTTTCAAATGCAGTTTTGCATTCCAGACTACTTGCTGTCTGAGAGATAAGAGAAAGCACATAAAGAAGCACCCAGTAGTTGTATTACTGTTTTTAAACACAGCCTTAATCACTTCAAGCAATGGAGTTTTATAGCAACCTCAGCAGAGATAGCACAATTTCAATGACAGATTGTTAGGTAGCCTTACTCCCCTTCTACACTTGTCAGTTAGACAAGTGTAAAAGCGATACAACTTATGTGTCACAACAGTTTTATGGGTATGAAACCCATGTTGCAGAAGGATTGCATCATTTGCTCTAGGGTAACGCTGTAATAGCTTCAGGTCACGTATCTTGTACCAAACTTTAGTTTTTGGGTACTTAGGATACGTGTGAATTGTAAATCACTGGATTCACCCAGAAAGCAATAACAGGATATAGCCCCTGAATAACTGAAATTTTAGACTTCTCTTGATTCCCCCGAAGTCTAATTATCAAGGCTTCATGTGGCTTGTTTTGCAAAGTACACCAGTTTAGAGTGTATGACTAATGGTACATTTTGAATGATGAGTATTTGTCTCTCTGTACGCTGTAAGCTAGGTGTTTTGTGCTTATTACAGACAGCAATTACATGGAGACACACTTTGACCTTCTGTATATATGAAGTGATTAAAAGAGTTCACTCTTCTTCCTAGAAATAGGAAACAGGATTGGGTATTTTCTTCTTCATGAGTAATCCCTCTCTGTTCTGTTATTAAAAACTTATTTAAACTTTCTCTTCATAAACTTCATCAATTAACCACAACCCTATCAAATGTTCTATAGCAGTAATCAAACTAAATTGCTATGCAGTAGCTTTCATTACACAATGACACACTTTCTAAGGGCTACAGAAATAGCTTAATTATACGTCTAGACATCTCTGCAAAGGAAGAAGAAAACATGTTTTTTTCAGCCTTTTATAGGCTTAGTGTCTGTATTTATAGCTCTAGATTTCCAATACTGACTTCATACCTACAGATTTTATTTTCCCTTTGGGAACTTGCAGGGTTCATTTCCTAACCAATTCAGCATGTTAATAAAAATAATAGAAGTTTGCCCTTTAATAACAGGAGTGAATCTGATGTTCGTGAATGTGGCAGTCATGCTATAGGTGTGCTTGGCAGAAGTTCATGGGAGAACTCCCCCAGTTCTTGAGCAGAAGCCACAAAACCCCAAACAGTCAGTCTCGGAAGTGGAAACAAAAGCATTTTAAGAATTTTTCCTTACTTACTGATAGAAGGGAACCTGTAGTGCTGCCAGCTGCTGGTCTATGTCTGAGAGAGAGCAGGACACTATAAGCATACTGATGTGGTCAAAGGTCAGATGATTTCTCACCAGTCTGTTCACATGAGGGACAGTGTTCAAGCAGGGGCTGTACGTCCTGGAGTTGAACACGACCTGAGTATATAGAAAGCAGAAAATAGGTCAGGTTGTTTAAGCTGGAGTTAGAAGAATTGCAGGAGTGTGAAGAATAAAGTTAAAAAAGGCCAGGGTAAAAATTGAGATGCATCTAGCATGAGATAAAAAAGGTAGCAGAATCAGTCATCCTCATATGAAGAAACACTGGTGAATGAAATGTTCTGAAAGGAGAAGCGTCTTTGTATTTTTTGCTTTATTTTTATTAAAAGTTCAGCTGTTCCTGGTTGTCTAGAAAGATTAACACCAGTTGCAGAGTGGTAAGATGTAAGCCTAGAATAAGAAAAGGCTAGGCTAGAGGTTATTCAAATCCTTTAGATCTTTTAATAATTGGCTGCACAGAGTGCCCTCCTTAGTATGATCTTTAAAGGTCAAGTTTCTTGAATTGGAATCAGAGTTAACTCTTAACAGTCATTTCTCATAGAAGCAAGGCAGAGAACCACCTGCATGTAGCACACACTTCAAGAGAAAGATATTATAGGCCAGTTGGCTTGACTCCCCAGAAAATAATCAAATAGTAAATATTAAACAAAGTAGCATTAGGCACCTGGAGATAAAGTATGGAGATCACCAGCAATGAAAAGTTTTTGTCAAGATCATGTCATGCCAAATAGGCCTACTCTTTTTCTCAAGCAGGGTGTAGCTGGAATCAGCAGGAGCAGAGAGGCAACAAAAGTCTTCTTGGGTTTTCTCAGTTCATTGCTTTTGTTGACAACCCTGGATGATGGAGTAAAGAGTACACTTATGAAAACTTTGGACAACATAAAATGAGGAAAGACTGCAATTATGTTGAAGACTAGCATTAAAAAAAAAGGAAAAAAAAAAACAAAAAAAAAAACCTTCCCCAAATGCAATGTTCCTTCTATATTGTCAAGGACAAAATTGTGTATGAACCTATATAGTCAACAGTACAAACCTAGAAGTAGGAACAAAACAGAAAAGACCTGAGGGTTACCCTGAATCTAAAGGTAAATAGGAGTGGAATAGGCTGCAAAAAGACATATATGTTTATCAGTATGTCCTGTAAATTTTCTTAGGCCACAGCTGAAATGCATATTTGCATTTTGAATACACTGATGCATGCCAATGCAGCATTTGGAAGAGCAACAGAAGGAATCATGTCTGGAAATATGGTATTATAGTGTTAAAAGGAAGTCTGATCTGATGTTTGCTAATAAGTACACGAAAGACCTTTGCAGAAAACAGAACAATTTGCTTTCTACATCTATGGTGTATAAGAAACCAAGTGTTTCATCTACCCCTGTGAAGATCCAGGTAAGTCACAAGGGAGAAAATTTTAGTGGTTAGAGTAGCACAGCCTTGAAATAAGTGGCACAGGAAGGTTTCAGAGACTATAGTATGGAAGAACTTGAAGCATAAATTGGAGAAACATCTGTTGTAGATGTAATTGATGCTGCCGAGGAGCATAGGAGTAGATAATTCAGGTTCATTTCAGCCTTACTTTTCTATGTTTCTCTGCAGCAGGTTCCATAAATAAAATTAAGAAAAAAAAAAGGCATAGTTTTAAACAGGCTTTCTCCATCCTTTTGTCATAAAATATTTAGATAGGAACCATTGCTATTAAAGGATAAAGCAAACAGAAAATGAAAGTTTTATGCAGCAATTAGGAAGAAGATTTAAAAAACGGGTGAAAGAAAAAAATCTTTCTTCTGCAGTCACAATTGGAATCATGGCAATGATTGAGTCATGAGCTGCCTTGTGTGCCATGCACATGAAGGCTACAATGAAGGCTGGTTGTATTTCTATTGGTGTATCTTTCAGAAGAGGTCCTGTATATTATTCCAGGGTAGTGTTATGCTGAGTCTGTCCTCAAAGTTTATCAAAGAGCAATAAGAGTGTCACAATCACAATTGTCCCCCTCTACTTGGCTCTTGTGAGGCCCCATCTGGAGTCCAGGCCTGGAGTCCCCAGTACAGGAAGGATGTGGAGTTCTTTGAGTGGGTCCAGAGGAGGGCCACTAAGAT
>PPHD01010165.1:2591-19902 GCA_002909625.1 Bambusicola thoracicus
AGGAAGCGACAAAGCTCCCTTTTCACGCGGAGAATTGGAGAGAGAAAGGTACAAATTCTTCTGAGAACGTGTTATAAAAACACTGAATTTCGACTAATGAGTATTACACAATGGGTAAAAACATGTGGAAAGACACTGAGGGGAGGTGAAAAAAGGACAATGATAGCCACAGGGTAAAAAGGAAGGTAGGGAAAGTGTAAATGAGAAATTAATGATTATTTAAGTAACACACAAATGGTCTTGTAATTAACAAAGAGCTGTGAAATTATTCTTGTGTTGACCTTTGTTTCTTCCACTGCTTTCGCTATTTATTTACACTCATGTTTATTTACACTTATTCCTTTTAGAGGCTGTCCTGACGGGCAGCCCGCTCCAGATTTAAGAGTATTGTTTCAATAAAACCATTTTTAGGGGGAAAACGGGCAGAGTTGGCCAGGCTGGGGAGAACAACCAGCCGGCATTGAGGGGAAAAGGATACAAAGAGAGAAATGAAATGAAGAGCAGAAGGGAAAAAACGCCCACCCAAACGGGGAACAAACAACATCCCCATTTACACAGACAGGCTTTACGAATTTAGGAGTTCTTCCAAGAATGACAGAGAGCTCCACTGTGTTTATAGTGTAACAGCTCAGGATGTAATGAAATTACACTGCAGAGTACTTTAACAGTGTCATCTCATTAGACCTACAGTTGGAACAAGAGAGCCACATAAAACAGGCAGCTGCAAATGACTCCATTCTCATCTATTCTCATTTGCTATTAAAAATACCTTTCGGCGGCTTTTTTCCTCCCTGACATCCCTACACAAAGTACCCCGCAAAGTATGATACATGCACCTATTTAAATTAACAAAGGAATGACTTATTTTAATCTCACTGTGCTTTGGAGTGCTTTGGCCATTTGGATGAGCAATATATCATTACATACAACCTTCCAGCGCTGCAGGCAAGAAACTCAGAGCGTGCAGCATTTGGTGGGAGCCAAACAATTTCTCTAGCACACAACTGTGTCAAATGCATGCATGTATTCATTATTGAGAATGCGAGGAAATAGCTTTGATGTAGTGGAAAAAAGAAGATGATAAAAGCACCTCTGCAATGTGTGTGCCATTATCAATGGTGGCAGATAGACACAACTGCAGAGCCTCCTATGTGATTAGTAAATATACATATAATTGCTGTGGCCAATTATCAGAAAAATGAGATCGGTAATTACAAGACAGAAAATTAACTAGAACTCTTATTAAGGCTTTGTTTCCAATTCAAACAATCGGAAACTGCTGGAAAATACAATTAAATCAAAAGTAACTGAAGAGTAAAAGGAGAAGGCAAAATTGCTTTACAATTTTCAAAGAGTTCTATTAACCACGGGCAGCGTTTGATAGAACATGCCCAAATTCCCTTTGAACTCAGGCCGGGAGAGGGAGAGGTTATTGTTTCCCAACTTATAAATGACAGCAATATGGGGAGGTTTGCACCGCAGAGCAGAAGGAACGCGGGGAAACAAACAGCACAATTAAACTTCCTCCACTTCAAAGAGCTGCGCATGAAAATTAGTCTTATTAACACCGAAAACGCAGAGCCAAGTGCTGGAGCACCAAGTGCTGGAGCACCAAGTGCTGGAGCACCAAGTGTTGGAGCACCAAGTGCCACAGCCCAGCAGGTTGAGCTCTCCCATCGTTTGCTCCCATCCAGCTCGCAGCCAAAGGCCAACACCTCCTTCCCAGGTGGGATGGGATCAGAACACAAAAGTAGGAAAGGCGCTGTGTGCGTGCAAAGGGTTGCTGTAAAAATGGGAAGGCAAAGTATGGGAGCCCACTGCTGGGGGTCTGTGTGCACCCAGTCAACTGTCCTATGGTGTAGGTGCAATGAGAGCAAAGCAGCACCTACTGGGGCACTGGGGTGGGCATGGGGCACTGCACGGCCATTGGGTGGGAGATTTCTGCCATTGCCAAGAGATGGTGAAGCAGTAATAGAGAGAAGATTCAGGATGAGAGGCTGATAGAGAGCTCCGAAGCCACTCTTCTTTCAAGTGCAGACTGTGAGGGGTGGGATAAACACTGACTGGATCTCAATGGGAAAAGGAGATGCTTTAATGCAGTTTGCCCAGGGATTTTAGGCTGGACATCCTGTATGCTTGTCAGTCATTTGCAGGACGAATTACAACTCTTTGGGAACAGTACATCAATCTCAAGAAAACGCTTACTAGGAAGCATGTCTGAAGGCAAACGGATCTGTAGAAATAGGTAATTTCACTCCTGCAAATATGAGCCAATCCTTACTTTGCAGCATGGGTAACATGGGAGAAGGAAGCCTTGGTTTTAGCTGAACCAGGAAAGCACGGATGGGCCTCAGCTGCTTCCAAAGGTGGATGCTGGAGAGCCGCCTCCAAGTGTTTCATTTTTAAATCACCTCAGTAACAGAAATCGCCCCTTCAGCTGATAGCCAGCCATGGAAACCAGCAATGGAGACATTTCTATTTCTGCCATGGTTCCACTGAAGAACATTTGAGTAGCAGAAAGTTGAGAGTATTTTATACTCAAGAGTTATTTCAATGGGAGTATTCCTATTGCTGCCTGTGGGACGTGAGCAACCACGATGCACCGGGTTCAGAGCAAAAACATCCCAAATCACACAGAAGCAGCACAGCCTATTTGTACCCTGAAGTTCCCCAGCCTGTGACTGGCTGACTCTCAAAGGGATGGGAAAGAGGAAATAAAAACAAAGCTACAGCCTCTGCCACGTCTGTGTGACACAATATGGTCACACTGGATGGAACAACGGGGAATGGTCCGGCTGCACTCCGATGCTCTGCCTAATTTTACCCACCTGCACACTGAAGAACATACCCAGTGCCTCCTACATCAGCTTGACCCCAAGGCCAGCTGCTGTGCCAAAAACATCTCTGCAATGGGACCCGCTGCAGGAGAAGCCTCTGCAATTGCACTGTGATAAGAACCAGCCGTGCTGTGCACATAAGGAGGGCAATAGGAAAAAGTTTGAGTGATGCCTTTGCCTTGTGAATAATGAACAGTTCAAGGAGGTCAACCCATTACAACTGAAACCGTTTAATTATTAATTATGCACAATCTATGAGCAAAAGGACAAGTTCAGAATGTTTAATGTGTGGTAACTCCAACTGGACCCTCTCTTGGCATTTTATTATTAGCACCTGTCAGCAAGGTGCTCAGGCATAAAGAAAACAGCACAGCAGCAGAAAATCAGAGCTAGCAGGAGGAGGGAGGGCTTTGAACTTCAAACACGGCTCCTAATATTTAATTCTTAGAATGCCAGTGCTCTGGTATAGACGTTACTGACGTCCATGGGGTAAGGGGAAGCCGTGTTACCTAGGCGAAGGCATGGAAACAAGCACAGCACAGTCCCTTTAAAGAGAGGGCATCTGAAGGCACCGATGGCATTACTGCCTGCATCCCCACCTACTTTTCAGATCTCTTATCTGAAACATCTCTTGATCTCTTTTGCTGCCCTTAAACCGAGCAGCAGCAGCAGAGATTCTACTGAGGCTTAGGGAATAAATACTGTCCAGCAGACTTACAGATGATGGGAAGAAACATAAATAAGGATGAGGCTCCTTCCCCTCCTTTCTGTCCTCCCCGGAAGTTTGTCTGGACAAACCCAAGAAGCAAATTCAACAGACACAGCTGATTGGCCTTGGGAACACTCTTATGTCAATGGAATCTGGAAGTCATCTTGACTGACAAAGTACAGTAAAACCAGGCTGCGCTGCACCCATCTCACCCAACCTTGAGTGGCGTGTTTTCTCACAACAACTGAAAGGTGCAGACTCATCACATCATCCTTTCTGAAGGAAGAAAAACCCCACCATCTCCCTACGACAGGAACATCAGCAAACACAGAGTTCTACTCGAAACCTTCCAAAAGATGATGGCAAAGCCCTCGGTTATGCGATAGGACCCCAGATGTCCCCAAGCAGAGCTGAGCTGCACCTTCTGGGCAGAGGTTGGTGCGCTCAGCACACGCAGGCTTTACCTTTTCATCTGCTCAGCACCTCTCTCTGAAGGGTTAAAATTCCCGTTTCCCACAGCTCCAGAGCTGCTATTTTGCAGCACTCTTTCGGCAGCGTGCAGGCTTGTGCAGAAGGAAATGCCATGGTCCTATGGCTCGATGGCCACAAGAGGGAAGTTAGCAGAGTCGAGCAAACCAAACTTCAGCTACTCTGTCCTCTGGGCTTCCCCAGCACACCCTGCCTCTGAAATTATCATCTCCTCTGGGCAGATACTCCTATTCTGCAACTCGCCCGTTGATGCTGAAATGGCAGTATGTAATAAATAATGTGTGCGCTTTACGAAGCATTTTTGGCTCATCACTTCAGCCTACACCCATCTCTCGGACTGAAGAATATCTGTGCGCTCTAGATTTACCAAAGCTTTCAAACAATACACCTAGAGCTGCTGCCTACTTTTTGGCCAAATAGGGACTTCTTTTTCAGAACAACTGAAGTTTTAGCTGCACCAGAAATGCTGCCAGTTGCAATTAGGTGTAATAAATGCACTGCAGTTACGGAGCTGTTCCAACGAGAGCAGCAAATCACAATATTACACACGTTCAGATTCACTCCTTCAAGGTCAACTTCCCTTCACAGCACTCCTAAACAAAATCCCATTGCTGACTTTTAGCCAATCTACTTCAAAAGCCCCGCAGAAGCCTAATGGCAGGTGAGCCCTTACAAGTAACGAGCGTGCAAAAGCAATGATGTCTGGAGGTGGCTCAGAGGCCCCGACTTGAAAGAATTTCTGGATTGTCCCCATTACGCTCCTACCCCTGGCAGGAAGGTGAAAGATGATTACATCTCCGCGCCAGGTCGCTTCTTGCTCTTTTCTCAGTAGCAGGTGCCAAATGTGACAAATTACACGCGGGGGCATTTCGGTGTGAAGTTCCGTCTGCTGGGATTGAAGTGTCAGCAGTGAACTCATTTATTTCCAGATCTTGGGCTGGACTGGAACCAAGGTTGAGAGGCCAGTGCTTTATCCAGCAAACCCCTCTGCCTGCCTCCCACACCTCAACCCGCGGGAGAGCCCGCTGTTCTCCCAGGCAGCACTGCTTGCTCCCAATCTATGGACAATACGGCGTCCGCACAACACACCTCCGTTCGGGACACACATGGGCATTTGCAGTGGGAAGCCAGTAGGCACCTGGAGCTCTTTGGCAGCATTTGCCGCAGTGGGATGCTTTTTAGAGGCCAAGGAAAGAAGCTGAAGAGTGTAATTAACATTAGGAATAATCTAGAGTGTCCGACACGACGTCCCCTACCCCTCGCCAAGCTCTGCACTTGTTAGTGAGGCTCTCCGAAGGGCCGTGCAGATAGTGTACAGGTAGCTGGAAAACAGGTTAATCCTTTAACCGTAACTGTAATTGCTTTCTCTCTAAAACAAACATAAGAATTTTTTCTTCTCCTTGCTGGTCTCTTGTCGATCATAAGCCAGCAGAGCACAGCAGTGTTTTGGGTAGATACACACACACATGCACATTTCAAATAGCTAAGGCACAGCAGCATGAAACGCAGCCTCTACCTGTTCACACCGAAGGGACCCAATTGAAAAACTAAAACCATTTATTGTTCCCTTTTTCCTCTGAACACTCCCAATGCATTTTTATTGCTTTTTCATAAAACACTGCTGCAAATAATCAAGCATGACCATTGACATCCACAAGATTGAGTTTTAGGAACCATTAAATGAGCTTGCCCTCTTGGGAAGGTTCTTGCTCAGGTTGGTCTAAAGGTAATTATTCAGCAATTCCTACCTGTGGTTTTACCTTGCTCCTATATAAGCCCCTGAATCTCAAACACTAGTAAGGTCACAGGTTTTGCCTCAATAAAAGGATACCCCAAAGCAGGGCAGATTCTTGTGGCCGTGTGTACCCATGCACACACGTGTCTTCTCACACCTACACAGAAATCCTCAAAAGCCCCAAACATTTTCAGGGTTAAATACAGCTGTCCAGGCATGTGAGTCAACACACAAGAATCTAAGACAAAAATACCCAAAGAAAAAATATAAAGCCTTGTTTGTTCCTCAGCCTTTCAAGGTTTCAACTTCATTTATAACAACAGCCAAATGCAGCACTGATGTGTTAAAAATTCTGCACTCAGGAGGCAATGGACTTCATTGCGCTATTTGATCAAGCTGAACATACTGTGAATTTTTAAGGCTGAAGCAATAAATAGAGGGATATATTTAACAAAGAGGAGGAAAAAAAATAGAAATAACTACATGGGATACATGCATTCAGTCCAAGTTATTTTTTCTATTGAAAATTTATTAACATCGACATGCTTCGTAGCTCAGCATTAACACCACGCTCGCATTAACTGATCTGCTAAATGTTTCCAGAGGATGGATTGAAACAGAAAAGAAAAAGAGGTCTTTGATTTGCGAAGTTGGTGAAGTCCTTGAGCTAGATTAAACTGCAGTCTTGTGAGACCGAGTAGCTCTGTGGGGGCACTTAACAGAAACGTTCAAGAAACTCATGGAAAGCTCCTCACTGTTCACTCATGAAGCTGTCACAGTCAGGATTCATGAGCACAACTAATTATTTTTTTCTTTTAAAAGTCTGCCCGACTCGCCAAAATATGCAGATTTTACAGTGCTGCCTCCTATTTGCAAAACCAGGGCTCGCTCTTCAAAGCCTTCACTCCTGAAGCTTCTAATTCAATTGATTTGGATGTCCATTTAATTCCGGGGTTTTAATCAAGACTGATGGACTAAAGCCAGGTCCCTTTTCTATCTCGTTCAATGAGGTTTTCAAAAATATATTTAAAAAAAAGCCAAAAACATCTCAGCTAAGCTGAGTGATGGAATATTAAGGGATTCTCAGACCTCAAACACCAGCAGACTGCCTTTATTGATGGCTGTGCTGCAGGACCAACAGCCTCAATGTGAGCCTATCCTCATCTCTGGGCCAGAAGCAGGAGCCTCACCATAGCAGAAGAGGCTGCGATGATGGGGACTGTTGCTTAAATGAGCGTGTCTTATTTGTAGCTGGATCAGATTTCAGTGTACGTTACCACATGTTAAAAAATAAAGGTCCTGGCAGACGTGCAACCTATTCACACAATGCCTCTCACTAATCTTGGCATTAGAGCAATCATCCCAGAACCAATGCCATTAAAAGCCTGCTAACATAATTCAACAAAAAACATGTCAGGCATGGCTTACAACACTTCCCAAATCCCCTGCTCTTTCTGCAGAATTTATGCAAAGTGAATTTAAGTCCCTGGAAAAGAACAAACAGACTCTTCAAACCGCCAAAGTGACTTGCTGTGTCTCATGTATTCCAAAACAGCATTTCCACCACGTACTCTGAGTCTATTCAAAGGCCTTTGATAACCATCCTGTCCACAGCAAACCTTCCACACCTGTCCCAGTTACTGCAGCCACCTCCCAGCTCTCCAGATAAGCCTAGAGCCAGCCTGGGGCGCTGGGGTCTGGTTCCTTCCTAGGCATACATGGCTCAGCTCCAAGCTAGATGAAGGGACAAAGTAGCTGTGCAATGAGAAATTCGGTCCAGGAATAAGGGGATAAGAACTTCCAGGTTCTCCCCATGTCATCCAGAACCACACTGCTGTGGTTGCAGCCCCTCTCTGCTCACTGCTGTCGTCATTAAGTGAGGCTGGGAATTCTGCACCAAGGCTTGGGTTCCTCTGGGGATGGGCTCTACTCTGCCTCCTGTGAGTTTTAGGACCCCCTTGCAACCAAGGGGAACATTTGGCCCCAAGCAATCAGTCTTACAACACTGAGCACTTCTAATGTTTAATACTCATGGTAGCAACAACAGCTGTAGGGCTCCAGAGAGTACTGAGGCTCTGTCTCTCAAAAAGGTCCTTGTGTAGAAGGAGGAGCACGGATGAGGCAAGCAGGCAGGTCCTGCTGTTATTCCCCAGAATGGGCAAAAAGACAAAATGAGGAGGGAAAACAGCAGTCACAAGTTACAGACATTTTGCTCTGAGGTCTCTGCATGCAGGACAGGGCTGGGGTGGCACTGATTTGGACGCCATTATTTACAAGTAACTTGTCTAGCCCATTCAAAAGCAATTAGTGTACCAGGAACAAAACACACGTGAAAATACAAGCAACGTCAGCTTCAGCTCTTTAGGACAGAGATGGCCTTTTTGTTACTGGCAGACACAGCACGGGTGGCTCGGAGTTCTCAGTTGCGCCCAAGGACATACTTAACAGCAGTAACAATGGGTGAAAAAGATGAAAGAAGCAAATTGTCTAAGAACCACTCAAGGAACCAGAGTGCTTTGGGGGCCAGGCAGAAGGGCTGGCACTGCTGGAGGCACACCAGGACCAGGAGAACTCCCTTTCCCTCCTTCAGACGAAGGATACATGTTCATTATCCTGTGTCCAGCTGAACGAACATGTTGAAAGGGACGTAGTGAACATCTGATGGGATGCCACTGCCCAGCAACCATGACCTGACGAGGCAGCAGGGATGTTCTGCTAGAGGCTGAGGCAAGTCTCCGGAAAGTTACGGCTTCTCTGCCTTGCTCAAGCTTCCTCATTCTCATCATCCCCTTATTAAAACTTAAAAACCAACGCAAACTCACAGCAGTCAGCCCTGAGAAAGCACCTGGATGTTTTTACTACCAAAACCTGCGGTCCCTCCTTACAGCTCAGTTCAGGTAGGGAGTCTCCTATTCGCACCTGGGTCTCCTACATCTTAGCTTACGTTACCCTTCTGATTAAATGCAAAAAAGAGGAGATGACATTGAGGTATTTCCTGCTCACACTCCAGTCTTTTTTTCCAACACCCTCCGCATTACATATGCCCATACAAAGCACCCTACCACTCCAACGCCTCCGTCCCCACACATCTGGCAGGCACACAGGATCGGCTAACACAGCTAGGTTAGGGCTGGGGGCCCGAAGAGCCGTACGGATTAACCTCAGAGACCGTTCCGTTTTTCAGAGACTCGATATTTAGAGCAGGAAAACAGCATACAGTGGGACCAAGCCAGTTCACGTTCGACAGCTCCAAGCTGCACCAGGCAACTCGTGCTCTGAGGATGTTGGGCATTGTGCTTCATTAGGAAACAAAATATAAGCTTTCCACTCCATTAGGAATGACTTTAGGAGTGAAAGCACATAAGACGACGACTCACCTCATCAACAATGCACTGCAATAACTGGAGAGGCTGCAATGGAAAGGAGAGAGGGAAAAAGTATTAGCCTATATGCAATATCTTTACAGTGGAGTGGAAAGAAAAAATCATTAATGCAATAAAATATAGCAAGATTAATCAACAGCAGCAAACTCTTATAAAAACATTGATGCTCAGGATGTTCTATTATTTCTAATGGTACCTAATCTAATACAGGCAGTTAAAGGTTTGCATTTTCCTCAAAATGCAATTTGCTAAGTTTAAAACAAGGCATTCAAGCATGCAGAGGAAGCAGCCATCAGGAAAAAGAAAAGTGAATTTTTTTCTGAACTCATAAAGCTTACCATTAAAGATCCCTGGTTTTTCTGAATCTGAAAAAAGGCAATATGTAATTAGCATGTCATAATCAAAATGACTCACTTGGACACATTATGATCACTGAGAGAAAATTATTGCATCGCTGGTGGCAATTTGTGGGCATGTGTTAACACAATTTACATAATGAAAATACACAAATGTTAATAGCTCGCTTCTCATTTATAGGCGAAAGTCAGCAGAATGTTAATTTCACACAACACTTTTTAGTACCCTCCAGGTTGTATTAGAATAGGAAGAAAAACCATAATCCATTTCAAAAGGCTGTTTACGATTCAGATATAAATAATGTTTTATATTGCTAGATTGTGAACACTGGGCTTAATGTTGCAATCATCGCTAATGTTATGAAGCTCACTCTTTTTAAATTAAAAACCGATTTATTTAAAATTGAAATTAAATCATAGTCAGAAATTAGAATTCTGGATTACTGCCAGGCCCGCCTCGCAATCCCTTTTTTGTGAGGAAAACTTTAATTATGTGCTCGGAGTCTCAGGAAAGCCCCTCACACCGCACCGCTGCCCCAAGGTCCCCACACCTCCCGGCCCGCTTTGACCCCGACCACAACAGAACGCCGCCATCCGGGAGCTGGAAAGTTTGAGCCACTTTGTGTCGCTCTGAATGGCAAAGGAAAGAGCTGCTGCCCGCTGTCTCCGAGCCCTTCCACATTTCGTGCCACCAGCCTGGTTGGGAAATTAATTAATAGTTTGTAGGAACGGGGCACTCGGTCACCTACAGAGCGCTGTGAACGCATCCGGCCCATCCCACCGGAGCACTTTTGATTGCAAAAGGAAACAAAGGCAGAGTTACAGCCGAACACACAGCACGGAGCAGCTGCTTCACGTGAGCCATTTCCGCACGCCGGCATTCAGGTAACAGGCACACGCGTGCTGTTTCCAATGGGTGTGGGTAATTCATTACGCATTTTTCCTAAGCAGACGCAAAGTTGCATCCCAACACGATGACAGTGCAAACAGAACGCGGTCTTGAGTGAAAACATAACCGAGTTTGCTTGGCTTGCTCCTTCCATCTCACGCTCTCCATTGCATCGTGCTGCAGTGATGAGCGTGGCAGAGCTGCACGGCCCTGGCTGCCCTCTCCCCTGCCCCCAACCCTGCAGCACAGCTCTACAGGCAGGAAAATGCCATAGAGGGGAGGCTGGAAACCAGCACCAAGGAAACAGCTCGCTACACCCAGTAAGGAAACAAACACACACATAAACTTTCTGCATGTAATTCTATTTCTTTTTTTTCTGGGATGGAAAAGAAAATAAATAGATGGATATAACTGACTATAACTGACTATATTCTTTAATGGTCTATGTCAATCCATCATAACCCAACAGAATAAAGTGGCTCTTTTGCATTATTGCTAATAAGCAAGAGGTGCTGTGGAAATAAAAGTCTTCATGCTTCACTTTCAGATGCTAAATGACAAAATAGGCTCTGCTTATTCAACAGGGGTGATTCCGAGCTCCTTATGAACAGGTGATGCAGCTGTACATCAGAACAGAACATCACTCGTTTCTTTACAGGAAAAATAGATCTTGTCACGAAAAGGACCGGAGGTGAGAACATATATAGGAGCCTCAACGCAGGTATAATCACAGCCAATTTCTGTATAAGGTTTACCATCCTATTTCTAATTGGAATAATGAATGCAATGGCCCTAATGGAAAATGAGGCCATGCACACCCAAGTATTGCAGAGCCCTCCCCATGCTGAGCACCCATGGGAGCAGCGGGACCGGCTCCCGAGGGAGGGAGATGTGTGCTCATCACACAGGCACTGCTACCAGCTTTTATTACACAATTTTGACGGCAACACATTATTTTGAGACCATCTTCATAAATTTTGCATTAAGGTGTCTGTGCCAGTACCTGGAATTGATTCAAAATGCTTAAGACACTCAATTACTTTTTAACACTGCTACCCGATGTAATGACATATCTGCTATTTCCCCTGCATTTGATGATGCAACATCATTGTAATTGATTCATTTTCTCAATTAAATAAAGCCATGGCGCTTTCCTCTCTGAGAAAGCCACAGAGACTCCCACATCTTTTGCATCACCTATTTGCTCCGTCTCAGATATATTGCTCGTAGGGCTGCACTGCGCTCCTCTGCTAACTCCACTGGAGAACACAATGCTACGACAGCATTTGTCAAGTTCTGAGCAGCAATGAGCTCCACTGTATTTATATTAGGTGTATTTTTCACTGCTAAAACTACGTTGTTTACCTTTCCTGAGACCACATTATTGGGCGGCCCCTGCAACGATAAAACAAACCCAACCGACGACAACTTTACAGCCAGCGCTTCTGCTCTTGTGCACAGTTCATGAGGAAGCTCAGCATCCACTTTTATAGCACATTAAGAACAGTGTTAAAAGTACTCAGCATAAGATGTTTTATCTCGCTGCTTGCCCAGCAGTCTGGGTTGGTGCACAATGGGGGATGAGAAGGGTAGGAGGCAGCAGAGCTGAGCAATGGGTGTCTGTGTACAGAAGTATCTGAGATCAGGCACGAGACTGCAGCTGTGATGGCTCTATGCCTGCCATGGAGAATTTCAAAGGGACGCGATGGAAAACTAAAGGATGACCCAAAAGGCACCGGCAATGTTTTCTAACTATTGAGGACTGTGTTGAGGCACTCCTGGGAGCGTTATTTCCTACCTGGAGAAGTCACACCCATCCTCTCACCATCCACGAGTCCCTTCGGCCCGGGTGCAGCTGGGAACCCCATGGCCACGGATGGGAACCTCCCATTGGTCAGAAGGCGTTTGAAGCCCCCCAAGTCAATCTGGAATTGGGTGTATCTGCAGAAGTAAACCGTCCCTTTGATGCTTTGGAAGCTGTATTTCATTTGCTGTGGTTCTTTCAGTACTCAACAATAAATAAATCCATCACATCCGTGGTCTGTTTCTCAGGTCACGAAACACCAGCAGTACTGACCTCAACAACGGGCATTCTCCAAACGGCCTCTCTGCAGGTTGGTTAAAAATGCAAAAGTTTCCCTCCTGCTTCATCTACTATTTAATGAATGCCTGCGGTTACGAAAAGCAACTTCTGACAAACCATCGGGTTCTGCCTCTGTCTCCATGGAGATGCTTCGGACGGGAAGTGGCTGAGAAGACCTCTCCCATCCCTCTCCCATGACACTCAGAAGCACAATCAACGGCACTCAAATGAATGCACCCCGGGTACCTCGGAGGAGTCACCAGCTACAGCTTTAATTTTCGCTTTTCCTCCCTGGAATTGGGACTTGCCCTGGAGCTCTTGTTGGAGAGATTTGCAGGTGACCCAGGGTTACATCTTCCCATATCAGTTAGCAAATTTTCTCTTCATATATATTACTGCTTTTCAAGCCAGTGATTTTTTTTTTTACTTAAAAAAAATAAAATTAATTGAAGAATACATAAACCAACAACTCATACAGTACTGTTTTTAAAGGAGGCTGCACCGTAGAACATTTATTTTCCTAATCCAGGGAACTGTTGATTTTAGAAGTACATGCAGCTTATTTCTAACCTTTGGGAAGGAAGGTTACATTTTACTGAGCAGCAGCAACCGCAGACATTGTTCCCTATTAGCAAATGACCAACGCACACCTATTTCATCTCTGCACTGGTAGGACTGAAAGAGGACTTTGCAACTGCACTTCCTTTTGGTCTTCACCACCATGGATTTTACCCTTCCACTGGATCTATAGCTATAAAACATTATATATGCCTCTATAAAATAGACTCGTGTTTTACAAAGTTTTTGCAAAATTGAAGCTGGTTATGCTTCTGAAGGAGGTGGAAGCTTTAAAGCCAGTCAGAGCAACCCCTCTGATCTGTTCCCAAATGTCTGAACAGCCCCATCCCAACCTGAGGGCTTTGCAAATGGCAGACTCCAACCGCTGTCACTAAAGAAAGGATGGAAAAAAGGAAAAGAAACAATTCCAAAATAATAAGAATAAAAAAAAGAGACAATTCACAACAACCTTAATATTAAATATATTCTTACAATTATATTACGCTGGTTTTCCCAGAGGTCTGAAAGCAAATTTATATAAAGAGATTATTTCATCCACCACTGAACTGCAGCCACTTCTCAGAGAAATCTGTTTACCAGAGTTTAGTAACACAATTCAACAAACCGGGCATGAAAAACTGCTGGAATTATGGAGGGAGCACAAAAAGCCAACAACAGCCACAGCTGCAGTGGGACCAGGATGCTGCTGCTAACACTGCTCCTGACCAGCAGGAATGGGGGAGGAGCGAGGATCGGGGAAAGTGCTTAATTTAGTAGAATCATTGAATAGCCTGAGTTGGAAGGGGCTCATCAGGATGAGTGAGCCCAACTGTAATGTTTAAGACACCTTATTTAGCAATGAGATGCTGAAGAGAAGTGTTAAGGCCAGCAGATGGACAACAGGATGGTCCCTCCTCATTACTGCACGTCCCTTCTTGCTTGGAAGAAAACTGATAAGAAGTCACTGGTTAAAACCTGTCACTGGAACCCACCTAGAGAAGTCCCAAGCTTTTGCTGACAAGCTGTAAAACTAACTGTGATCATACAAGAACAGAAATGACACAATTCTAGGAATACCTGAAAAGAAATAACCCAGAGAGGTCAGAATGCAGGTATACAAGT
This sequence comes from Bambusicola thoracicus, assembly GCA_002909625.1. Lineage (NCBI taxonomy): Eukaryota > Metazoa > Chordata > Aves > Galliformes > Phasianidae > Bambusicola > Bambusicola thoracicus. Next base: position 16,753 of record PPHD01010165.1, read on the forward strand.
GGGGTTTTCTATCCAAACTGAGGTGCTGAGGGTTTGGACAGTAACAGACATCCTATCCTACATCACTCCATTGCTCACCACAGCTAGCACTGCAACTCGTTGTTAGTTACACATGTGGCTCCATGGGGCTGGCACCTCCAAGCCTGGACCTCCAAACGACAGAGCACAACCGACGGAATCATTTATGCTGGAAGTGACCTCTACAATCCTTGAGCCCAGCCAGCTCCTCTCTGAGCTCCCATGGCTGCCCTTGGAGCTGCTGCACTCCCACCTCTGCTCATCCCCAGGTCCTGGTGAGCTGGGAGGATACATGCCTCCTCCTCTTTCTCCTCTTTCTCCCAGCCAAGCGAGCCTGCTGAGAGCATGGACGAGATGAATGCTTTTAGTCAATCCAATACACGCTGACACTTCCTAAATGGCCACCTACACAACCAGCCAACCCACTGCTCACCCTTTCCTAGGGAGAGCCCACCGCCTTGGGACAAACTCAAGAAACTCGTCCCATTCAGCAAAGTGACTCCATGGCTCCCACTGCAGGCCGTGGAGCTGGGAGGATTCCTCCTAAGCACAGCACATCTCCCATTCCATGGAAGCACCAACTTGTGCTGGAGACGTTCTATGTTTGGAAAAATCTCCCAAAGAAATGCCACCATTTCCTCTCATTCCTGGTACGGAGCTCTCAGAGCAAACATCACTTCGGGATCTTGCTCAGTGCAGTCAAAAAGGCCTCAGCTGTGCTGTGAAGGTGAGAGAACAGCATGGAACATGAGAAGAGCTGCCTCCATTAAACTGTTTTCTCATTTAAACAATAAACATTGTGACAATTAATGAATAAGTAAATAAATGAGTGATGATGCCACAACTGACTGGAAAACACAAACTCACATCCTGACCCAAAGACGGAGCGGTGGGGATCCCTCTGCGAGCTCATTTTCCCCCTCGGAAAGACAAAACGACCATTAACTGTCACTTGTTTCCTGCATCTGCACATGAGGGCATACCTCACGCAAGGATTTCCTTTCCTTCTCTTTTAAAAACCCGACAGGAAGATTAAAATAAAAAAAATAAAGTAGATAAATGCATCTTGATACCTGCAACAGACATAAACCAAGTGCCAAAATGTGTGCACTTTCTACAGAGCAAACCCCAGACCCCATTCAGATGGGGCAGCAAGTCTCACCAGTGGATCATTTAAGCACCATCTCATTGGTGGTAAGGGACAAAAAATAACCGAGGTAAGATTTACACGGGGTGCATTGCCCAAAGGATGAGGTATCTGCTGAAACTTGTCAGGGGCTTAAAATGACAGCAGAGGACTCCCAGCATTTCCAGTGATTTCTGGAACAAATGGTAAAAGCAAAAATATTTGCACAAATCTGCAATATTTAAAGATAGGACCCGAATTTAACCGGGAGAAAAATCACTATTTTGGCAGCAGCATTTGAGCAGTGTTTAATGCCATTTAAGCAGCTCTCCATCATGATGTATGTGGAAGATGAGATTTCTTTCAGTGGGAGACGTGCTGCAACCAACCCTCCATTCATCCCCACAAAATAAATGAATGCTTAAAGGATGTTTCTGTCAATCGAACAAACAACAGCAGAGCGGCTATTTTGCATGCCAAGTTAAACTCGGTATTTTTTTCCCTGACAACCTGCTTACATTTCAATGCAACCAGGCCAGATTTGGTCAATAGTATGGATTGCATATAACAAAAAGAATCTCAGGCCGTGCTCATAGAGGGCTCCGAAAGCTGCAGCTCCACTGAAAGCCACGCAATTATTTCGCAAGCGGAGACGCAGCAAACAAATGAATCTGTTTGAAATGGGAGCGCTCACAGCCGCTTGGGTTTTTTTTTGACCTACAATTAAATGTTATTGCAGAAATCACAGTGAGGGCGGAACACAGAGTCTTGCAAAGAGAAAAAAAAAAAGACTAAAAAGAACCACTTCTCCCCCTTAAAAAACAACACCGGCAACGAAACAGCTCTGCTAACGGAGATGGGAGATGTGTGGCTGCTGGAAGCGGAGCTGGGCCGTGCTGTGGCCCAGAGCCATCCGTGTGCCGGGCACTGCAGGAGCACAGCGCTCTCCCCAACGGGAGGAGCACAAAGCTGGCACGCGCTGAGCCTTTTCAGCCGTATATTTTCTTATAAAGGCTGTATATTTTCTTATAAAGGCACGCGTACGGCGCTTGCTCGGGCTATAAAACCTCCTGTTACCCACTTAGGTTTGTTTGCAGTGGGAATTCGGGGTGGCTCTGAGTGCGGACGCGGCTCCGTGAGGACGTGTGGCACAGAGGGGAAAAGCCCGAGCGCGGCTCAGCGCCTTCCCGACCACTGCTCTGCATCGAGCTGCACAACTCCGCATTCAGGAACAACCGCTCAGCGGAGGTTCGTGCGGCTGTCGGAGCCCTTTGGAGGAAGTTGTTTGGATGCAGGGATGATGCATGTTGAGCAGTACCGGCTCCCGCATCCATCATCCCTCGTGTCTTTCTGATCTTTTTTTTTTTTTTCTACTTATCGCGTTCTTTATTTGAAACAGATTTTTAACAGATAATCTTGGTCGTTATAACAATATCTCGCTCGCATTTTATTCAAATAATTCTTAAAAACAGCTTAAAAAGCCGTTTGGAATAAAATCAAGCTCTCCATCAATCACACGGAAAAATTCCGCTGGCGGTTGTATAAACATCAGATCAACTCTGATGTCTTCAAGGATTTCAGAGCGAACCATAAAAAACTCCATTAACTTCTGACAAAGAATGCAAATTAATCACAACATGGGGTGAAATGAAATTAAAGCCTCTTTTCTAATCAATGACAAGGCGGGATGAAATATTTGCTCCTCTCCGTCTCCCCGCGCTCGGGCGATGCTGGCCGCGCGGCTCCGCGCTCCGCACCCCAATCTCAGGTGCATCCAATTTGTTATCCGCGCTCTCCGGTGCCAGCGAAAAGCCTGGCGTAGACAGATGCACCGGGAACCTTAAATGACAGTTTTGGCCTCCGGAAGTGCGATCGCTACAGCAAAATCTAGTACAGCCTCCAGGTGAAATGTCTGGAGCTCCATATGGAGCAGGGAAAATTAACAACAAGATGAAAATCGCTGTAGCAGCGGGGAGCCGGGGGTTTTTTGTGGGTTTTGGTGGTTT
>PPHD01010166.1:1539-19901 GCA_002909625.1 Bambusicola thoracicus
AGGGTTGTTTTTAAATAAGCTATTTTTGCACTGTTGACTGGTGTGAACTAAAATGAACTCTGATCCTAGGTTTCTTATCATCTTCTAATGAACACTGTGATAAAAGCTGCCAGGGGTCTTACACTAACCGTGCCTTCCCCTTCCTAAGTCCTGTTTGCCACGGCTATCCCTGTGGTGTGGATTCTTTCCAAAGCTTTTCCCCTTATCTATTTACATACCTAAGAAAAGAAAAGATAACAAGCACTGGTTCCAGTTTACAAATATCTTCTCATAGAGCACATTGTCTCCAAAGAACTGTTCTGCTGCAGGAGAAATGCATTTCAGCCGGATCAGCTGCCTTGCTGCAGCGCTCTCAGCCTGGGTTGTTTCTGCCCACCCGGAGCTTTGTGGGAGGAGTGTTGGGTTGCCATTATTTATGCGGAAGGATTTCTTTAATGTGGAGAATGAGATGCAAAGAGTGGAGGAGCGCAGGGTGCTGCTGAAGTGGCTCGTGGGAAAAGGATCTCTGTAGCTTTGTAGGAAGAGAACACAGCCTGGTTACTTTGGTAGAGGTACAGAGGGCTGCTGGGCATGCGTGGCCCTGGATGACTGCTGTGGGCTGAGGGTGGCCCCCCTGTGCCAAGGACTTGTGTAGGATGAGGCTTTAAATCCATCCGAGACTGAGAATAGCACAATTCTTAATAAACGCTTTGAAACCTTTTTGCACTCTGTGTATTGCTCTTATTGTTCAGAATGATTTTGGGAGCTGCTCAGTGGGCCTCCTGGCAGCGGTGACTCAGACATAACGCAGGAGGGATGTTTGTCCTCCACCATGCTGTTCGTTTCCCATTGCCTTAAACAGGAGAAATGACGTTTTCTACACTGATGGTCAAAGTTATTTCAAGCAGAAGCAGGTTGTCTGTGTTGTCTGGGGCCCTGGGCAGCCTGGTCTAGTAAATGGGGGGGTTGGTGTCCCTGCCTGGCAGGGGGGTTGGAGATTCATGATCCTTGAGGTCCCTTCCAACCCGGGCCGTTCTGTGAGTCTGTGACCATCAGCCCAGCAGTAGCCGTGTACCCCGTTCTTATTTACAAGCAGAAGTTTCATTTCCTACCTGTGTGTGCTGTCCCTAACGTTTCATTTTCCAGTTTCCTTTTCGGTTGAGCGTTTTTCATCCATTTTGTTTTGTTTTTTTTGTCTTTGTTTTGTTCCCCATTCAGGAGCAATTATGTTTGCCTCTCCATATTTTAGAAGAGAAGGGTTTGACACAGGTAGCTGTGACTGTGCAGGCGCTGCTGGAGCTGGCACCCCCAAAGCAGCAGCAGCTTCACCACTTGTCTGCTGCGTAAAGACCTCCGGGACTTTTGGGTTACCTTGGCTAAGCAGAAGGACGTCAAGACTTTACTGCCCGTGCAGTGCATCCAAACACACAGAGCTCTGTTCTAAGGACACGAGTTTCCGTGATTCCTGACAGGAATGTTTGGCTTCGTTTCTCCATTTTTTTTGGAGGTGACCACAGTTTCCAATAACTTTTTGATTAGAGGGAATTTTGCCCCCCCCCCACCGCTGATAAATGAGTGGTGAGGAGGGCAGGGAGTTGAGGGCCCGTTGGAGCCGGCTGTAGAAACTGACCTTGTAGGTGGAAGACGGTGGTGTACAGTTGGGAAAGCTGTTCCTATAGGAATTCATTTCTTTAACGACAAAGAAAAACAAGAGGTGGTTGCTGCAGTGGGCACGAGGGGGAGGAGATGGCATTCCTTCTCCACGGGATTCAGAGGGGACTTTCTTTGCCTCCTGAGAACAGCAGCTCTTTCCATTGTCTAAACGTGTCTCTGTTTTTAAAGGAATTGCAGCACAATCGTAACCGGTGCAGTGTTTTGTATCAGGGTCGGTCCTTGTGCAGCTGTCACCTGTGTTGGCATAGCCTCATTACTGAAGACGTGTAGGAAAAAAAGGGGGTTTCCCACCCCCAGAGGAAAAAATACTGCATGTTTTCTCCCCAAGAAACGTCTTGGGAAAAGATGCTAAACCAGAACCGGTTAAATCTAATGGATAACGGTAGCATCCTTGCTGGGTTTGCATTCTGTTTGGGCTTCAGCGCATCTATCCATGAAAACTCATCCAAAATCGGGGCTCTCCCACCTCCTCTCACCTCCCCTCCAATCCCTGCGTGATGCATTCGGTTACTGAGTAGTTTTGTCACAGGGCTGTCAAAGAATCACGGCTGCATTGCGCTGCAGTGCAAAGAGGTACAGCCTGCAGTGCGCGTCATTAGGAAGCCATGGCCGGGTCATACGTCGGGTGTGGGTGGAGCGCCTGGTGCAGACAATGCTGAGCATCACCGCTGCTGAGAAACGTGTCGTTTTAGGAACGTAAGGACTGAATTGCCACAGGTGGGCTGCATGTTGTCAAAGCAGAAGTATTACAAAAGGTGGCTTCTATTTTTGTGGGCTTGACGGGGCTTTAAGCCTTTGGTTGTGGCTGTTTGTATAGAGGGACGCACTGGTTTTACACAACTGCCGTTACTTTCTTCCTCTTTCTCTAACAAAAAAATGGAAATTCAGCATACAGGAACAGGAGAGGCAGCAGGCAAGTTTTGAATTGCATTGTTGCTCTGAGCTCTGCAAGAAGTAGAAATGCCAACAGCTTGCAACGCGTAGGGGAAGAGAGCAGCTCCGTGCAGGCCTGCTTTGCTCCCCAGTAGGTTTTATGTTTCACATAATTCCACTTGCAGGGATTGCTGGGAATTGTTGAAGGGTTACATAAGTGTCAGGAGTCACTGCTGCAGTTTGCTGGGTGGAAGGTCTGCTGCTGACAGCAAACAGTGCAGCACAGCACAGATGTTTCTTGTGTGTTTGTCCCTCGTGCAGTTTGAAAGAGGAGGACACTGAATTCATGTTAGTTCTCAACATTAGGTCATTTGGATCACATGGGAGCACGTCACTTCTTACTAGCACTCATAGACTATGGAGCTGTGAGGGTGTTGTTTGCTTTAGTCCAGCTTCCAGCACTTACAGGAAATGAAACTTAACAGTATTCAGGTAGGTGGAAGCTTGACATTTCATTAATACGAGTTCATAGGAATCCATGGGTTGGGAGGTGGGGGGACTGAGCTGCTCGAAATGGCCGTGTTTGATGTCTGGTTAGGACAGCCCCTCTTGGCTGCAGGCAGCACATACACATGGAGCTGAGTGCACGTGAAAGGCAGTGTCAGTGTGGGAGGTGCATATCCCGAGCATCAGCCCCGTTGTCACAAGCAGCAGCTCGCCCCGCCACCTTCAGATGTTTTTGGCCATGTTAGGTTAGGCTGCGTAGCCCTGTGTGTTCACGCTGGCAGATGCTAAATGCTGACCAGGCATTTAGGACAGAAATCCAAACCTAAAGTTTCATCATACGGTTTATTTAATGTGTTATACCAAAAACAAGTTCTGTTTTGCAGACTCAGTGGGATTTTTTAGTGTATTCATGTGCAATTTTTGTTGTATCCGGTGAAAAGAATGTGTATGGAATTCTGTTCTGTGTTCGGAGGCGGTTACCTTTCCTTTCTGGGGCATTTGTGTTGGAGGATGTGGGAGGAATCCATCGCAGCGCTTCGTGCTTTGCGGTGCTCATCCACCAGCTCTGCTGTGCCGCTATGCTTCCTCCAACCATGGTGAGTGCTGAGTTTGGGGCTCCACAATGTTACCCACCCAAAACCGAGTGGCACTGACACTGAGGGGTCCCTCATAGCATTGGTGTGACCGGGTCAGAACAGCGGGGATGCGATCCTTCCCCTTGTGAAGGAGGGGACTTTGGTGGCCTGACTGAAATAAACCACAGAGAGCTTTTCCCATCACTCAGAACTCCTCTGCTGTTCTCAGTCGTGACCCGGTGGCAAATGGTCCTTTTTATCCTGTTAGGACTATAAACGTTCCTTTGGAAAACTAAAGAAAAAAGGACGTGTTTTAGGAACAGAGGACTTCTAAAGTGACTGTAGACGTTCAGAACTCCCTTTGTATAGATACCGTGGTGTTCTACAAAGCAATCCCATTTTGTTATTTCTGAAAGCAGTGTAAACGTGTAATTAATAAAGGATTTTAAGGCTTCATCCCATGCTGTAGGTCTGTAAATACATTCCATAATGTCTATGTCTGTGAAATATAAATATGTTTGGGTATTGTCCGCTTTATTTTAAATTGCCTGTATTCTGCCAGTAGTGTGAACTTCCAGCACATGAATAATATAAAAGGAAACCATGGGTAATTTGAAATAAAGTTTTAAGGCTTACATCAACTGTGTGGTCTGCCATCTTTGTTGTGCGAATGGACGTCCCATCCTCTGTGCCAGGTGTGCGTTCCCCTTCCACCTCCCCACCTCATCCTGTCTTGGCTTCACTCTGTGCGGTTCGTACCCGTGCTGTGTGTGCTCAGCTGTCCGTTCAGCAGCTGTATGGCCACAGAAGTGCAGTCAGCTCCGATTCCTGACCGAGCCCCATGAGACTCACGAGGAGAGCAGTGGCTGAGGCAGCAGATGCAGCAGAGAAGCCCGGAGGAGCCGGATGGATGGCAGCATGAGCAGAGCACAGGTAAGAGTGAGTGTGTTGTTCCTGCCTGGAGGGCATCAGTTCGCGTGGGCTGCGGCAGGTTGAAAGACTGTGCCCACCTTACAGGTCTGTATCACCCAGTGGCCAGACTCGAGGTTTCAGCAGCCCTCAACGCTGCAGTAGCAAATGTGGTTCTACTGTTGCTTTGAAGATTATTTTAATTGTTTTTGAAGAAAAAATATCCCCTCCTCGTTACATACAGACATAGAGCTTGCTGATTGCAGAAGCGGGCTTTGCTGCGTCCATGCAGTTTGTGGGTTTGGGTGTTTGTTTTCTGTTTGAGAGATCGGGCAGTGCAATTGAAGTTCTGAATTATTTCATGATTTGCTGCAGGGTTAACTTCCTCCTGCCTCGTTCACTGCAGCTGTGGGCCCTTAAGGAAGCCCAGGAGGTGCTGTGTTACCCTGATGTTGGGAACTGGGCCGCAGGGGAGCCCGGCAGAGGCTGATTTTTATGAATTACATTATGTTTTATTCTTTGTTGAAAAGCAGGTGAAGACACAAGCTAATGTCATGCTTCAGATTTCAGTTGTTTGATTGCATTACTGAAGCGTGCCCAGAATTTAGCATCAACCAGAGAAAGACCATCCTTCCATTCTGTACTTGTTCCTTAGCTGAAAGTACCAGGAATAGGAGCGCGTTCTGGTTTGACCAGCAGTGCTCCACTACTAATATCCATACTTAGAGTTTGTCTAAAGCGTCTGAAATGTCAGCACTCCCTTGACAGTCGGCTCAGCCCAACCCCTTGCCTTCCCTTCAGATGGAGTCCTGAGCCAAAGGCTCTTTGCTCGTGATCTCAGTCATCCTACTTGAACTTCGGAGCTTTTGGCATAGGTTAGCCTGGACACGAGGATGTTTGGATAGGGCCAGCAGAGAATGGTCACAAAAAGCAAGGCTGGGTTTGTATGGTTTGAGCTCTCTTCCTTGTATGAGTGTCAGACACCAGCCAGCTCAGCCCCAGGGCTGATTTTGCTTTGCACACTGTATGTGGCTGACAGTGTCAGAGAAAGGGCTGCCCTCAGTGAAATAAAGCAGGACGTTGCACCCTGCCCGCTGCCTGGTCTCCCTGCACAGTTGTTGCAGACAGGGTTGTGGGTACGGCTGTGGCACATCAGCTGTCTTTTTCCATAGCTGCTTCCCTCTGTAGGAGGGCATTTAGAGCTATTCTGTCTATGTGCTGACACTCTGCAGTACTGTGGGAATGGAAACCTGCGTGCTTTGACTGCCCTCGTGTTTACGCTGCAAACCATCAGCAGTTTTCCCCTGGCTCGACCTAATGCTGCCACTGACACCGGGGCGAGCGCAGCCTGAGCCCAGATGTGGCTGACCTGGCTTCCTGCCCCACTCAGAGCCGCCGCAGCCACAGCAAACCCCATTGCTTCAGCCAGCACCGTGCTTTGGGGGACTGCGGAGGAGGTTCTCAGGGCAGAGCATCTCATGCTGGTGAGTTTCTGAGCCGTTAGCAGAATTACTCGTTAGCTGTATAAAATACTTTGGAGGATATCATGTTTCTCACTGCTTTAACACAGTTTCCGTTTCTGCTGAGGAAAAAACAGTGTTTTTGCTGTACAAAGACTGTTCAGGGTCTTAAGTTACAGGAGCTTCACCTTAACTGTACGTCATGAACTCTGTTCTCCAGAATAGCCTGAGTTCTATTCCATGGTTTATTTTGTGCTGCTGGACACAGACAGCAGTGCCTTACCCAGCAGCGGCCCTGGAGTACATCTGTGGCCACGTTTCTTAGCGCGTCTTTTTCTTTGCTCCAGGTTTTTCCTTTTTGCTTTTCTGATTTAACAGCTTCTTCTCTTGAGCCTTCCGGAGGTTCTGGTAGGGGCCGAAGTTTCTGCGGACCATTGTGCCTCTCCACCAGGCCTGCAGCTGGAAGCAGGAGAGAGAGGTCTCAGGGGGAACCCTGGTACAGCAGAATGGCCGGAGCATCTCTACTGCACTCCCCAGCTGCACGAGGGAACCTCTGGCCCATGCAGCAGCAGCTGGGTCTACATGTCCATGTGTGAGCCAAGGGCTTCTGTGGCTGGTGGCGAGGAAGGGAGCAGCTCTGTGACTCCATTCCCGTGTCACCCATGCAGAGGGGCTGCTGTGATGAGCACAGCCCCAGATCATCTCAGGAGACTGGCTTTTCGTCTTATGTTCCTTTCTTAACCCTTCTGCAGCTAGCTGCTGCCTTTGTCTTTGCCCCAGGAAAAGGGACGAGTTGAATCTGGCTGGATGTGACTGCGGGCAGCCTGGTCTGGTGGTTGGCAACCCTGCCCATGGTGGGGGGATTAAAACTAGATGACCATTATGGTCCTTTTTAACCCAGGCCATTCAGTGATTCTATGAATCTGTCCCTCGTTTGTGCCACCTCACACCAGCCAACTTTCTCAGACCATCTGCTGCTTGAACAAAACCTGTGGTGCAAATAATGAACTCCAAGCTGCTGGTGGAGCAGCGCTGCCTCAGCTTTGCTCCCCTTTACCTTCAGGATGCTCTTCAGCTCCAGGGCATCCTGCTCTCGTTTTCGTCTTTCTGCCTCTTTTTGTGCCCGGTCGGCGATGATGGTTTCCTCAAATGTCCGGCACTGCAAAGAGGCACAGGAGTTCAGCAGTCACATGAAAAACACATCCAGGGAGCACCGGGAGCCCTGTGGCAGCCCACGGGTAATGGGTAAACACAGACCTTCCTCCCCCTCCTCCTTTATTTGATCCTCCCCAAATCCAGATGGCAAATGTTGCTCATTACCACCACCAGTCTTAAGGCACTGAGAGCTGCTGCCAAAGTGACACCGCTCCATGGCCTGTGTCTAATTAACCTCCTGATCCTGTGCTGTAAAATGGCTGTCTGATGGGGTCTCGGGCAACAGATGTTGGTAGGAAGGATCCATGTTCCCCCAGGATAGGTAGCAGATGATGAGTGAAAACACTTGGGGCACTGAGATGACAGCAAACAGAGTGAAAACGGAGCCCACAAGCAGGGGAACATCTAACTCAGTCTCAGAGCAGTGACAATAAGGGCTGTCTACAAGTGAATTTCTTCTAGCCTCCCTTGTTCCTTATCTGAATGACGGTATGAAAAAGGCAGGATGCAGTTTTGCATGGGTGAGCACTGAGCTGCTGCTGCTGCTCTTACCTCACTGGCAAATCTCTGCAGCATTTCCAAGTTCTCTGCCCTTGATTCTTTTAGGGCGTTGATTTCTTTATCTTTAGCGTCTGTGTCGTTTTCATGCTTGTCTGCCCAGTATTCCAGCTTCTCTTCCACCTTCTGCAATGGGATAGAGTGGGGCTTAGCAGGGTACAAAGACTGGCAGGGGAAAGGTGTACTGCTGCGACATGCCTGCTCTCGGGATGGTGGTAAGAATCCCATCAAATCTGCATGGTCTGTGTTTCCTTCTCACCTAAGCCTTGAAAGGATCACAACGCTAGGAGTGATATCTTGCTGGGGACCACCACGGGGGCAGCAGCACTGGATTGGGTATGAAGACAGCCTGAATTGGGCTTTCAGAAGTACATGAAGAATGGCGACGCACTGGGGATTACATTTGTGCACAATCCTGGTGGAGTAAATGACAACCAGAAGCCATTCCTGGTACGTGTGCACAGGAAGAGGAGCTGAGGAGATAGTGTTTCACAGTGAGAGAGCTTTTATCCTGCACATGACTCTCCGGGCACTTTCAGGATTAAACTCAGTGCACCAGGAATGAGGTCCCAAGGGAGAGCAGTTTGTGCTTTCTCAGGTTGTGAACCTGGCTTTGTTTCACTCATCAGTAGGACGGCAGTCCCAGCTACTGCCAGGGATGGCTTAAACAAAATCCCCATTGAGTCAGATATGGCTATTCGAGGGAAAGAAATGCTGTAACTTTGGAATAAACAATGCCAGTCATTGTATGAACAGTAATTTTAAGGCAATGTATCCGAATGTAGCAAATCACAAATATGGGACAGCCGGGTTAATTAGGGCTTGAGGGGAAGTAGTAATCCAACCAGCAACCATCAGGAACCTGGTGAGTTTGATGGAGCAGTAATTGGTTTTCTTTAGAAACTAATCAATGTAATGTTTATCGGTTGCCAGCTTAAGCATTAACAGGAAAAGTCACACAGACCTTGTAGTAATGCCTGAGGAAATTTTCAATCTCCATGTGCACTCGGATCTCCTCATCAGTTTTCCTCTTCAAATCCTATGATCAGCACAGACAAACTGTTAGCCAGTGTTGGTGCAAATACATGTGCACAGCATGCATGCCGGTTGGGTTTCCTGATGCATTCAAACTTCTGTGTTGTGACGGTGATGGAGAGCAGCCTGGGCATCAGGGGGTGGAGGGAGGACTCGGGCTGCTCCTCACAGCACTGCCAGCAAATAACCGTGCATGAAATGTTCACAGTTCACGTAATGCAAGGGAAGAGGAATGGCCTCACCGATCCTGATCCCTGCTGTGGCACTGACAGTTCTCCTGTTGCTGGGCAGTTCTCAAATGCAAGTGGAGCATGAACTTTTAGCATTAAAATGAATAGGAAAAAAAATGGATTTTAGAACAAATCCATTTAGCTCGAAATCACCTTTAAAGGAACCAAATAAAGCTCTTCACCTCATGTTTCCTGTTTGGGACCTGATGCAGAAGGTATTGCATCCACATGATGATTCCAGGAGCAGACAACATCCTGTCATTATCTAAACCCTCTGATAAAGCATTCCACCAGGTAAAGCAGCACCCGGGACAGCAGGGCGGCCACCTCTGTGTGCTGAGGACAGACGGTGGCTCTGGTGAGTTTCTTTCCATTTCTTTGGTTGTTGGTTTTCAATGAAAAGGTTTGTTGTCCTGCACATCTGAAGAAATGCTACCCGTGCAGCTCACCGTGCTTCAGCTGTAATTCCAAGGGACAAGGATGCTTGTGGTTTTAGAGAAAAAGGATAATATGATTTAACAGCGGGGCACCAGACAAGCAGCGGCAGTGGCAGAAGCCTGGGAGAGGAAGATCTTGCTAAGCAAGGGTTGTTCCCAGCACAGTGCTGAGTCTGTCCTCACCTACACACAACCTGCTGAGCTGACTTTTTTTTCTTTGCTAGCTGGAGATGCTTTTCAGTAAGGGCTCTGGGGGATGGCTTACCTCAATGTCCTTGTTCAGTCTGTTCTCTGCATTGCTGCACTTCTTCTGGGCTTGGTGCACCCGAAGGTCTGTGCTTTTCTTCATGTAGCGCTGCTCCATGGCCGCTTTGGCTTCCATCCCTTGAAGCTCATTTTTGAGGTAGAGAATTACATTCTCTCGGTTCTGGTGGAGGAGACAATAAGCAAAAGAAGCATGAGAACAGTCCGGTAATTTCAGCCACTGAGGTTAGCCTTTGCTAAACCCTTAGGTTAGTCTAAGCGAGTGAGCGCTGCAACAGGAGAATAATACCTCAGCCTCATGTATGCTGAAGTTGTATTTCCTCAAGTATGCTCTGTTCCTTGGATTTGTTGGGCTTTGTTGTTTTGTTTTGCTTTTTTTTTTCTCCCTACTTCTGCAGCAACTGTATAAACACAGCGTTAGGAGCAGATAAACATGCAAATCTCAACACGCTCATATGTTTCAGTGGTTCTTTCCTGAAATCTTATCAAGTGGATGGTGTCCATCTTGTTATAGGAGCATACAGTCAGAGCAAGGATTGCCAAGGAAAGCTGGCTCTGAGCTCCCAGCCTCTCCCCACACCTTGCTTTGCAGTGGATCTGAGCTTTCCTGGAGCAGCTCTGTCTCCAGAAGCAGCCCCACAGACAACACAGTGCACCCCATTGGTCAGCTTTGTGTGCATGCTCAGGAACCAGAGTGCATTTGCTCAATTTGGGACTGTGAGTTCGTTTACTCCTTTTTAATCAATTTCTTTGAATAGCAGAGAAAAGTTCATTAATCTGGGCCTGCAACTTGGATGAACCTCCTGTAAAATGAAGAACTACACAGCGAGTTAGAAAGGACATCAAAGTCTCCTGTGCAGTTATGCAAGACCAACCATCCTGCCTCTGGTCTGGCTCCCAGTTGCTCCATTACAGCCTTTCTCTTTGCTTTCCTGCCACGCTGCGATGGGTTTGATGTTCAGCAGCCAAACCTTGCAGCTGAAGATGAAATAGCAAAGTGCTGGCATGGACGTGGTTTGAAGCCCACATATCTTGTCTCTGAAGCACCGCTGCGTTCCTTAACAGTGTAAACATGGAAAAATGCCACAGGAAGAAGCCAGCTCAGTACTGCTCTGTTTAAAAGCCTTTGCAGCATGACTCACTTGGAAAGGTTTCCTTATAAGAAGAGTTTGGAACAGTGAAAAGGAAAATCCTTCCCTCTGCACCCCTTGTTGGACATAGTTAGGAAGAGTAGAGTGTATTTAGAAGGCTCCTGACAATTAGAGGCCTTGGCCGGTGCTGTTTGGTGGTTTTCAAAGTCATGCATTCAAAATATGTTGACCGTTTCCAAGACCAGATCTTTTTTTTACAGCCGTATCATCATATGACTGCAGACGGCTATAGACGTGACCTGTTCGTGCCCCACTGAGGCTTCTGGTAATGGCCTTTACTTTCCTTGATGTGAAATCTGGTGGGCGCTGGGAGCGGTTGTGTTCCTACTCAGCAGACATTGGAGGTGACTGAAGCGCTTTATCTCGAGGCTGCCTTGCTGTATTGTGGTGGAAGCGTGTCTAAATTGCAGGGCTGGCACAGAGACCAGGGAGGTGCTCATGGAAAACACCAGTGTTCTGCGGCCCTGAGGCTCAGCTGAAGTCAGTGCTGCACTGCTATCTGCGAAGGGTTTGGAAACAGGTCAGAAGAGAAGGGTTCAACGTAGGCTACAAAGAATTCAGAGAGGTGGGGCAGAGCACGAATGCCATTTTTTATTTCTTATTTAGATAAAGCGGAGGGGAAAACCACTTTTGATTTCAGAGCCCCAGGCACCAGCCAGGAAGGGGGCCCATTTGCTCTCGTGGTTTTGTTTTTTTTTTTTGCTGCGTGGCATGCTTGTGGTTTGGAATTGGTGTTGTAAAACATCTTCATTAGAAGCGGGGAGTCTGGGGGCTTGATTACACAACGCAAAGCAGACGGGAAGCGAAATGCAAAACCCTGTGGGTGGTTTACAGAAATGCACTCACTCAGAGGGAAGGTCGACTGCAGGCGTGTGGGCAGCTACTGCAGCCCAGCTGATGGGCCTGGAGCTGCAGGGCCGGGGTGTGTGTTTGGTGTTAGGTTGCACATAGCAAACGCAGCTGCTGCCCCCAACCCATGGAAACCAGCTGTGGGTTGTGCTGTGCCCTGAACTTCAGGGGCAGGCAATGAGAAAAAGAGTTAACCTCTATTTGTTTCTGATTTATCGCAGCAAAGGGCCCTACCAGGACACGGCGTGCTTTTACAGCTAACGCAGTAAACCTCTGGGCTGCTTGTTTGGGATGACTTCAGCTTTGAATCTGCCAAACCAACAATGCAGAATCATAAATCGTGTGTCCAGAACTATCACAAAACTGGCAGAAAGCAAGATCAAAACCCAGGAAATAGTTGTTACGAGCCAGTCTGCTCTGCTAGAAGGCAAACAAGCTGTTCTCTCAGATCTCTCAGCTCACAAACACCAGCTCGGAGGCCTGTCTGCGGCTGTTAGCCAGCACCATAGCATTCTGACCAAAAAAACATCATTTGGTGGCAAAAGCAACAGCACTTTGCTGGAGAGGGTATGCACATCTTGTGTTTTCACCTACTTTTGATTATTTCTTGCAAGTGCCCCCTAGATCTCTCTGTTCTTCCACAGCAGTATTTGCAGGCACTTAAAATGCAGCTGGCTACAGAATTAACAAACAGGAGCTATGTGCAAGCAGCTGGTGAGCCTGCACTGTGCCTTGCTGCCTGCCTCCCTGCTTCCATGCCCAGTGTTGATGAGCTTTCCGCTGGCAGCAGCAAAACCTCAGCATGCAAAGCCTGAAGGTATGCTTAGATCTACACACCTGCTGCAGACGGGACTCGCAGCCCCTGAAAGTAAAGCATGCAGCCCTACAGACACGTCTGTCCCAGCTGTCAGAACACCCCTGTGCTGCACGCCCCCCAGAGATGCTTCAGCTGAAAGGATGACAGGGCTGACGGATCACTCAGCCTCCCGCTGTGATGATTTGTAATGTCCGTCTTCATTGCAGGGGAGTTGGACTAGATGGCATTGAGTGGTTCCAGGTTTGGCTCTACTGCAGCAGCTCTGGGTCCTGCTGAGCTGCTCTGGGGGCCGACGTGGCCTCAGGACCATCACAGACCTCCTGCCTTCCACTGGAGTCACCTGGTACGTTTCTCCAGTGTAAACACAGAGCAGCGTATGGGTATGAGTTTACCACAAAACCTACAGGTCATGATAAGTGTCTGAGTGAATAGCATTGCAAGAATTTAAAAGGTAACATCTCTTAAGTTTTTCTGCTGAACATTATCTTATCCGATGTCAGCAGTTTTTACAGTCTGTATAGAATGTCATCACTGCTCCAAGAAACCTGCACGTTTTTCTGCACCTTAGGAAATAAACACTGCAGCAGCAAACAGAATTCCTGCAGCCAAACGACACGGATGCTCCTGGATGGAGGGTAAGTATAAAACCAGACTGTTCATCTCAGCAGCTTTCGAGACATCGGTGCTTTCCAAAAGGAAACAAAATAAGTGAAAACATTCAGCATTTGATTTGTGTTCTGTTAGAAAGAAAAATGAGCTGAGCAGGCTAATACGGCTTTAATTAGCATCTCATTAAGAAATAGCAAGGCTGGAAATACACACAAGCAACATGCGTGAAGCAAAGATGTTTTTCTGGTTCCATGATGAGATTTGCTTGGTTCTGTGTTGTTCTCAGCCACTGGACTGGAGACAACCATGTAGGCTTTTGTCTGCAGGCCTGTGTATTATTATTGTTCAGAGATACTCCAAAATCAGCAAGCTGTATTTCTGCTCCTCATTAGTTGGCGAGGTGACAAATCGTGCAAGTGTCTGTAAAATTGCCTATGGGAAAATCCCATATGAAGCAAATAGAAATTATTCTCCCTTGGGAGACAGGGTGAGACACCATTATTTTTGGCACGGGAGGAAAGCAGTACTTGAAAGTAGTCTTGTCTTTGATTTGTTATCAAAGCTGAAGCTATAAGGAAGCCCAGAAAAAGACTTTTAAGCTGGAAACATAAAACCAAAATCCCAGGTGAGTGCAGATCCCATCTGATGGGGCAAAAAGCAAGAATCAAATTAGCAGAAGGTACTAAAAGGACACAGAGAGGAACACGTCCTCAGCAGGGGAGCTACACACATTTGTATGACTGCTGGAGCTAGGAGAGGTGCAAGGCAGGACAAACACCGAGGCTGACTGCAGTGCCAGGACATGTCTGAATCCGTAGGGAGAAAAACAGCACACACCAAAAATAAGAGCACTTCATCCCTCATTTCTCTTTCAGTTTCCACAACTGTTCTTTCTTGGTATTCCTCCCAACTTGCTATCTTTCCACGTCCTTCAATGACTCCTTTCTCCTTTCTGTTACGCCCACAGTTTATTTCTAATGTTCTTTTCATCCTGCTGCACTTCCCAGTGTATGTGATGCATTTCCAAGATCTCTGCTGGTAGATGAGGACTGACCCAAGTTAGTTCTCCCATCTTGTACATTCCTGCTTTCTTTGCTGTTCTTTTTTAATATCTCCTCTGCACTTCTGGTGCACACAGATAGCTGTCCATATTTCCAGTGTCAATAGATCCTTCCTGTTTTTAGAACCATCCTATTATCTACAGTTAAACCTTCCACTACATATGCATCCAGGCTGCCAACATAAAACCTTCATCTTCTATAAGATGTACTTCAGCAGCGTGTCAGCAGCTTGAAATTCCTCTGTGCAGCCAAATGTTTATCGGCTTGTTGGCCACCCTTTGTCCAAGGACAAAATTCTTAGTGATACGATGTCTTTCTTCAGATGCCCTTGTTTTCCTCTTCCTCTGTAATGAACCAAGTGCCAGATTCTTGTTCTGTCTTCCAAGCCTTATATAGCTCTGACCTTGCCTTTCTTTTGCTTGCTTTTCATCACACACTCTTCTTCCTCACCTCATATAGCTCTGACCTTGCCTTTCTTTTGCTTGCTTTTCATCACACACTCTTCTTCCTCACCTCAGCAGAAACAGGTTAAACGTGCATGTTTCTGCACCAAGCTGTGTGCTTTTGCTCTTATGCATGCGTGACCATCAAGTCTGAGCTGTCTGGTAAGCATCGCAGTGACCAGGGATATGCCATTTCATTGATCTGCACTCGTGCAGCAAGTCTGATGTGTCCAGAATGCCCCAGATTTACTGTGCGTGCACAGACAATTCACGTGCTGCAGACAGAAAGGTTGAAGCTTTCCACACAGATAAAGTTGATGGGGTGTGTGTAGTAACATTGATCTGCCCTTGCAAAGGGCTTGTGTGTTTGGGATTCTGTTGTATGTGGAAGCCTAGGAAATAGATGAAAATTACGATATTTTCCCCTGACAAAACTGCAGGTAGAAAAATGGCATGGTTATGCCAGTTCTGATGCTTTATTTCTCAATCCCTCACTGTCAGCCTTTCTTCTGTGTCAGGTGTCATGTCTGCATGGTTATGTATGACAGAACCTTAGATCCTGCTGCCTGCAGCTAATCTCTTCCTTCCTGGCTGCAGACATAGCAGCACTCACTCATGTCCATGCTTTGCAGTGTTCTTGCTCACCACTGTTTCTGAGGTGTTCTGACTTCCTCACAGCCTTTCACAATTATAAGCACTTTGAGCTTCTGCTTGAATACCACTGAACAGCATTCTTAAATTCATTAATAACTATATTCAGAATATAAATCTGTGTTGCAGTTATTCTGCTTCTATATTCTGAAGTGACGGATTGCTACACGTGCTGTGTCCTCCCATCTGAGTGCTAGTTCCTGGGCAGCAGGAGCAGGCTTGCTAACACGCTTCCCCCTGGCATGATGCCCAGTGTTAAGTAATCTCACCTGAAGTTCTATTTCAGTTTCTTTCTTGACATCTTGCAGCTGTTTCTGGAGTGACTTTATCTCCTTCTTTCCTTCCTCTTCCCTGAAGGAAAATGGGAGAATACAGTCACTTGAATACATCAAGAAAAACAAGAGCTGTGTATCTAGATAGGGAATTTTCAGACTCCTTATGCTATATAGCTGAACACTGCCCCAATTAACCTGCTTACTCAGTAAGTTTGTTAGAGCTGAACTAAAAGAAGTGAAAAGCTTGCAGCTGCTTCCAGTGTCTGGGGGAGGAGAAAAGGCATTTATGCCTTCATTCTGATCTTCAGCATCGAAGGCAGCACATATCCAGATCAGAGAGATATCTCACCAAAGCTAGTAACTTGGTAAGTAAATCCTGAAAGAAGTGATATATGGATTGAGCAGGGAGGATGGGAACAAAAGGAAAAGTGAACCAAAAACTGGGAGAACCAGGCTAAAACCTACAGGGGTGTTTAACAGTTTAAAGCAAAAAGGAGGCAATAATGTTGTAGGTCTCATTATTTTACTTCACTTTGAGGGCTTTTCCAAGCTTTCATGCTTATCGTTTGATCTAAAGCCAGTAAGAATTGCTGCCTGAGGCTTTGTACCCTATCCCCACTTTACAGTCAAACATGCATTTCATTTCTGGAGTACTTAGCTGGGTAACTCTACTACAGAAGCTCCTGATAAGGAGTCCCAGCCTTATTGCAGACTGCTGTCAGACTGGTATATTGACACAAAGCCAGACAAGTATATGGTATATTTAAATACAGATGAAGTCCATTCAATGAAAAGAATGTATAGTAGAACAGGTAACACAGTGGCTAGATATAATGGAATAAAAATGATTATTTTCTTAGTGATTAAGATTTGTATGCCCCCTTTCTAACTCCAGTGTTGAGTGGGGATTCCACAAGCAACTGCTGCTTTCATTTTTGCTTTCTGACCCTTCCTTGGAGAAATAATAAATGCCTTGGTTGTAGATGCTGGAAGAGGTGGGTTTCATGTTGAAAAGACAATTGCCTCTGCCACCATCTGTGCTAACCCTGCACTGGAAAAAGGGAGCACATTAGCATTTGGGTCAAAGCAGATCCTCCTGGGCATCGTATAACCTCAAGTCCGTATGTTGCTGACCCTGGCTTGAACAGATTATGTGCTACTCTGGCTTCCTCTGGGGACAAGGAGTTGAAGGTCACAAAGCTCCTACATCACATTATGTTTTAATTGATATGGAGCAGCGTTTGCATTAATGCAGATACTGGTGTCCACTGTGGTCCAAGCTCAGGCAATTCCCAAGTCAGATTAGTATTATTACAGTTAGTTATTTCTCTCTCCAAGGGAAATGCAATTTGTGAAGTAGTCAGGATAATTGAAGCTGAAAAAGAATCCTTTCCATATCTTGATTTAGGGTTTGTTTTTATTTTCCTTTTATATCGTATAATGAGGGAAAATGGGCTTTGGCTCCAAGTCAGTAATCAGAAAAGTACAGAACACAACTCTGACCTGATGAGGATATCATTCAAGTTGCTTTTCTTCGCTTTCTCTTTCCCATTAGCTTCTATTAGGCTATCAAATGTTCCTGATTCCTCCATCTTCTTCATCGTGGCTGTAATTACATCACTCGCATACTGCCTGCCAGGGAGAAAATGAGCACAGCAGTAATTTATAGGTGTACGCTGATACCACAGGGTCTGGCACCTTTATCAATTATTATTGTTTGGTTTGGGTTTTTTGATTGATTGTTTGTTTTTAAAAAGGAAATGCAAGATCCTATTTCTGGTTTTATGACTTAGCAAACTGAAGTGTGCTTCTCCCACAGCACCTGCTGCTTCCAGCCCTGGAGAACTCTGTATCTGGAAGGTGGTCCAAGTTGATAACTTCAAGTTGTGGTCTGAATGTTACTCCAGGAAATAGCAAATTGGTGCAGAGGTACCCGTGTCGTGCCAGCTTGTGCTGCCATCAGGAAGAAGGCTGCAGCAGTAATGGCAGCTAGGTGGATCTTGGGATACAGATGTGTCTATGGAGGGACATCTGGGTGCCAGAATATCCTGGTGCAGCCCTAAGACAACCCTAACAAAGATGTGGGCTTGCCCAAGTTGTTGAATTTCATGGTGCATGTGGTATTTATATTTTAGCTGCATCTTCCTCATTTGTGTCAGAATTTTCTTGAAGCTCTTCGATAAAAACAACATCAGTGGACGGAAGCCAGGATGTAGGAAAAATGCATACAGAATGCTCAGCTCCCCAGTCTGTCTATTAAACCAAAGGCTGCTGGTATTGCTGCAAATCGAGGCACCTGACTTAGAGCAAAAATCAAAGTTATTTGGGGGGGAAAAAAAAAAACAAAAAAAAACCACCTCTTTTGGTTTTATTTTTTTATATACGTTGACTGTTCTATGAAGAGGAATGGTTCTAGCTGCCATAGAGGCTCTGTGTGCCCTACAGAATAACTGAGTTCATGAGACAACTCTCAGACCCAGCTTTGTGAGTTCATATCTGCCAGGGAAACTCATTGTCAGTACTTGGCATCCAGAGGCAAGCAGGAGTTGGAACTAAATAGTCTCTGAGGCAAGGCCACAGTGCTCTCTTTAGATATAATCATTCTAGACCGTGACTGGGGAACACAGCACTGGGAGAATGGGGAGAATGTATTTTGCTTTGCAGAGATAGAGTGAGAACTTAACAGCTCTGAGCATCCTGCACAGCATTGCACTTGTGCTTCGCTCACCTGTCAGCCTGAATTTTTCTGAGATAATCCGCAGACAGAGCACTGGGTTTCGTGGCCCTTTTG
This sequence comes from Bambusicola thoracicus, assembly GCA_002909625.1. NCBI lineage: Eukaryota > Metazoa > Chordata > Aves > Galliformes > Phasianidae > Bambusicola > Bambusicola thoracicus. Next base: position 19,843 of record PPHD01010166.1, read on the forward strand.
GAAAGATGACGGGCTCTTTTTGGATCCTCAGGGTTCCCCGGCTGCTGCTTATGCTCAGT
>PPHD01010167.1:0-19901 GCA_002909625.1 Bambusicola thoracicus
GCAGAGTATGTTAACTCTTCCTTCCAGAAATGAAATGCAAAGTCCAAGAAGATGAAATAAACCAAAGTCGTAGGGGTTTGAAGGACGTTACTATTGCTGATACTGAGCAATAAAAGATCCTGAGTGTTTCACCCTGGATATTCAGATTGACATGCACTGTGCTTTGCACTGCCAAATACCAGAGAAGGAATCTGCAGGTAGGTATTAGCACAAGTATTTTTTTCATCTAAGAGGTTTTCTCTGCTTCCACAGTTTTAAACAACAGGTTTCCAGGCTGTGATTTTTAATGTTGGGGCATCATTAATGATGTACTGCAATTATACAGAATAAGTACTTTGAGGAACCAGGGATGGGACTGTGGGCTATCTGCATAAAGGGCTCTCTTTACTCTGAAAGGCTGTGCTGGGGAGTGAAACTACCCAGAAGCTGAGGAGGAACAGCCAGGTCTGCCTTGTGTTCAAGCATTTAATACAGCCATGTTGGAGAATGGTGTCCCATAGTTACTGATTGTGCTACCCACCCCTGTCGCAAATGTGGACGGCCTTCTATTTTCTACTTCAGTATAGTCTAGATGATTTACACAAGCTCACGTTCTTCATGAATATTTGCCGACCGATAAACGAAAACGATTGGTCTTATTTACATTTCTGAAGTTGTTCTAAATTGTATGGGAATTCCGATTTTATATTTCAATAATTATTTTTGTGAGTCCCCTGCCTGGTTCAGGCAATGATGCTGCCCAGCTGTTGGATTCAGCGCTTATCAGGCATTTGTTTCTCCACACCCAGATGAGTGGCTGCTGCCCCAGTTTTTTGATTGGAAATGGAGCAACATCCATGCTGATGGAGATAAGAAGTAAGTCAGCTTTGCACTGTGTATCAGCAGCCCTTATCAGAGAACACCATGAGCAAGCTCAAACAAAATGTTTAGCAGATATTTTACAGGGCTGCAGGACAGATTGGATGCATTTTAAAGATGAAGGTTTACAAATTATTACAAATGACAGGGTTTATCTTGCAGGCATTAAATTAAATCAAAACGTGAGGACTGAGCAGGCAGATTTACTGAGGTGGAATAAATAAGAAAAACGAAATGCCATTCTACATCAGCAATGAAGGATATAGATCCTGATACACATCAACAGAGACAAGAAGTTTCCCTTTTCATTTAACTAAGAAAAATATTACTAAGCTGCAAAACTCCAAAACAATACACGCACACACACATATATATACATATATATACGCACCAGAACCAACCAAAAAGAAAAGGCTGTGGATAGCCATGCTGAATTTACCAATTGCATATGGAAGAAAGCCATTATACTAGGAAACGGTTTCCTTGTATGGATATATATGATGTTCAAATTGCATATGCTGTACTGAGGAATAATGAAAGCCAACCTGAACAGCTGTGCCAAAGGTTTATTTTAATTGGCTGTTCTCTGGGAAGAAACTATCGATGAAAGGCGACCTTGTGCACAGCCATGGCTGTGAGCTTCGATTATTATTTTCATGTTACACAAAGCTATGTTTCCAGTATTAAACTCTAACTAGACAAATATGTGCTAGCCAAAAATACAGAAAGCATTTCTCTTAAACACAACTGTGCAACTGTGTGAGGCAGTATGAACAGAGACACCGAAGTGTGACTTAAGAATGACATCAATGTGTATGTTTATTTCACTTTCAGTGAAGTTCTTTTTAATCAGTGAACTTACAGCATTTTTATGTGTCACTGATAGACGTATCTTTCATTACAGCAAATTGGAAGAGGAAAAAAAAAGCATCTCTTTTACATGTTATGGTTACTAGCCAAAGTTTTCAAAGGTACTCCCTAATGTGAGTCTCACACAGTGCTTTCAGAGCTGTCAAGACATTTAAAGATTTTTAGCACTTTGCGTATTTTTTCCTATTTGAAACAGTTTATTGGTGCTTCAGACCCTCAGAAAATAATAACTGCTTTAGTGTAAGTCCCTGAAGATACAGCTGCAGGAAGAGAGGTCCAGCCTGGGGAGAATCTGGGACACATTATATTCTGGGGATAATAATTTGGCAGGCTTAGTGATTTAGGTTTTAATGAATAGGATTTGGTTTCTAAATAGGAAGGGGCTGAAAAATGCTCAGAGACTGTGCTCATATTTGCCTGAATGACCTCATGGAAGCAGAAAAACTAGACATATGTGTCACGGTATATGGTAATGGGGGAAGAAACCCAGATGGCGATATCTGTTAACAATAGATTGCAGCAGGAGAACAGCGCGAAGAGATTGGAGAGGAGATCCCTATTTGGTTTCTTCAGCCTTTCCCCATTTTCTGGCCAGCCCTGCTGCTGTCTTAGTGTTTATCACCAGGCTGTCAGACCATAATGCCCCAGTGACAACCCTCTCTTCACTCCCGTGGACTTGTGGGGTGCTTCATCAGCTGCTGAAGGTGGAAGTCCAAACTGTTTGTTTCCTCTAAAGCCGTACATCAAACAGACCAGGAATCCTCCTGCAGGCATGCGAAGTGATTCATCCAAAATGAATGCTGAACACCCCGTTGCCATCAGTGAGTATGTGCTATGTGACACACCACCAACACTGTCAGTCTTATTCCATGCAGAACCAGCAGCTATCCCTGAGAGCCAGCTCCACAGGAGGTTGCTTCAGTGATCATGGCTGTGCATGAAGAGCATTACCCAGAAATACCACTTGTATAGCTCATTCCTAAAAAGACCAACCAACTAACCAAACAAAAACCTCACATCATTTCTGGAATTTTTGGAGTGCAGCACTAAAGTCCATTTCTTCCATACTGTGTGCAGTAGTTGTACACCATTGAAGCCTTCGGGGCATCTGACCTGGTAGTAATTTTGCATGAGTGGGCCTGTGTGGGGCACAGAGACATCACCAGAAGATTCTGTCTTACTTGGGGAGTCATTCCAGGTATGCAGCAGAGGCCACCAAGTGGCCAGATGCTGAGCGACTCTTCAGAGAGCAATGGAAACACTGAGATTTTACATGCAGTTTAACCCACTGCCCTTTGAAATGAGCCCTGCTTTTGTAAAATCAGAAATGACTAATTAAAAAAACCCTCACGGAATATTCTCATTTGCAGGAATGATGCTGCAGAGTTTATGTGATAGTTCCATGCATCAGGGTTTTATACCAGTCCCATCACAGGTAGTGCCTGCATTGGCATCAGCTGCTTTCAGCAAGTAGTTTTTGTAGCTGCTGCAGGAGAAGTCTCAAACTGTGGGCTTCGGCCTGCTAGGATAAGGCCCTTCTGTTTCCAAGGATTTGGTCTAAATGCTGCTGCAAAGCAGTTGAAGATTTTTTTTTTTTCCTTGAGGAAGTTTTGCCAGGTATTAATTAATTAATTAATTTTAAATCTAAATCTGTTACTGATGTCCAATAAGTAGCTAATCATAGAATCATATAATCTTTAAGGTTGAAAAAGACCTCTAAGATCATCTACTCCAGCCATCCAGCTACCACAGATATTTGTACACTAAATCATGTCCCTCAGTGTTACACCTGCACATCTCTTGAACACCTCCAGGACGATGACCTCTAGGGATGGTGATCACCCCTGGCAGCCTGTTCCAGGGCCCGACCACTCTTGGAGAAGTTTTTCCTAATAACCATCTTAAAACATTACAGGGAACAGGGAGGGGGACAGAGAGTGTGAAGTTCCAGCAAGCAATGCTGTTGTTTTCCAGTTTGTATCAAATTTGATTATTATGGTTTTTGTGATCACATGAGCAGGAATGTTCCAGTGTAAGCAGGAGGAGACAATACCGTGACAGAAGTTTCCCTGAGCATGCACTGTCATTTTGGAACGCTAGCTTCAAGACATTCTGAATTTGATTGTACTCATAAAACGTGGCATTTGTCTTTCCTGAAAGGAAAGATAAGCCATTCTAGGTGGAGCAGACTCGGGATATTCCATGAGTTCAGTGAGTAATGCTTTTTGGGAAAGGCGTACTGTCTGGTTCCTACTCCATGGTTTGTGTATGAGTTGCTCAGAGAGGACCAGCAGCAAACCACAAAGTCTCCTTTAAAGAGATGTTGATTTAACCTAAAAGGCTGTTTTAGTGCTAGAGTTGATTCACCAGAAAGATGAGTAAATTCTTCTTGCGAACCTCTAAATCCACCACTTGGATGTGAGGCCAAGATGTTTCTCTTCTGACGTGTGCAAATGCAGCCACGCCAAACTTGTCAGCACACAAGTAGCAAAGCAACCTGAGGGCAGGACTAGGGCCCTCCCAGTCCCACACAGACCAGAGATTTGCCTTGGACATAGTTCACAATACACTACTTCCTACCAGTGTAACCTCGCTGAAATACTGCGCAGTCAGGTTTATTTTGGCTAGGGACGACAATTATGTTTTCATTCAGCTGTGGTTGAGTGGGACTGCAGAGCGTGTTAAACAAATGGCTGGGCCGTGCTGCCCTGACAGCCCAGCAGTGCTGTGAGGGATGAGGGCAGGAAATGTCGGTGTGCGAGTGGTCCGGCGCCATTTTGCCCTTGGGCTCCTCAGTGTTCAGCAGCAGCAAAGCTTCACTGGTGAACATGCAGTGGTTGCATTTCAGTGCATGCAGTGTCCTCTCTGAGTGTACCTCTGGCCTCAAAGGCAGACCCTTGGAACAAGCCTCTTTTAACCTATTTGGTCTGGATTTTTGGAAATGATCAGAGCCTGCATGAGATAAAGCCCACAACTTTCTTTATGTAAGGAGGTAACGAATAAGCTTGTGGTTTTGCCCTGTAGTAATTGTTTTCTTTGTCAGATTTGGAATATTTTACAAAATGGGTAATGTGGTTTTCCATGACTGTGTCTTCCCGGAGCAGAGCCCCATGCTGTGAACAAGAAGGGGGAGCAGCAAGGGTGGGGGGGAGATGACTGGCAGCTGTAACAGAGGGGCCTTTCCTGGGTATTCAATTCAAATCTCATCACGGGTTTCAACTCTTCAGCCCTTCTTAATATTTGTATGAGCATTTCCCTGTTGATTGTCTCCCCTCTTCCCAGTCCTTTCCTTGTTTTGGTAAAGTTATGTTATTTCAGTGATGTAATTAGAAACGTGTTTTTATGGGCTCGTATTTTTTAAGTTAAATGACTGAAAGTACTGAACTACACACTTTGGTGACACTGACTTTTTACCACCTAAAATTGGCAGTGATCACCAGACCAGAAATGGAAATTGGCAGGTACCACTGGATGTACAGGAGTTCAAGGCCACACCGGTACCATCATGTGCCAGCATTGAGAGGCAATGTTAGTCCTTTGGGGATTCAAGGTAAATAAAGGGCGGGGCGAAACTGGAATGGAGAGTTCAGAAATGGTAGCATGAACCTAATGCTTTGCAATAGTCCTAAAAATGCAAGAGAAATGTTCTGTTTTTTGTTTTCTTTGTTAAGCCTGTAAGGAGTTTAGTTCTTTCATATGAATACTTGATGTACATTCAATTTTGGTTGTTAATGCTTGAAAGACATTAATGTGCTCGAAGGATACCTCCCTGTTAAATGTGCTGCCTGTTTCAGAACTGTTTAATGATGAGATGGTGTGGTATGGGTTTTTGTGTGCAGATGAGTCTATCCAAATGGTCAGCCACACATGCACTGATTGACACTAAACGAGTGACAGCATGTCTGATTTATTGATTTCCTACAGTATGCTTTCTAGACAATATTATGTGGTTTTCTCTGCATTTTTCCCTTGCTGGGAATGGTAGTGGGTATGTCAGACTTTAAAAGATTTATGTAGTGTGTGTCAGATTTTTAAAGACAGAAGCTGAAGTTTTAAAAATTGTTTTCTGATTCCACATGCTTTCAATGTCTGACCTGAATCCTTAAAGAGGTTTTTTTATTTTCCTGAAGCTTTGTTTTGAGAAACTGGGGGGATTTAGGTTTGAAGCATCTCAGAAAGGCTCCTGATGTCAAGCACAGGACTAATGGTATTGGAAAATTCCAGCCATGGATTTACAGAGTTAAGGGCATAAATGCTCAGAGAGAGTATTTGCAACTATCTGCATCCAACAGTCCTCTTCTTTTCATGGAGCTGAGTGACTGAAGCCTGCATGACAGGTTGTTTTCTGGAGATGTCTGCCTCTGTATCATAGTCTTTAACTACAGTTGAAGAAAAGCATTCACCAATTTGCCTCCATTATGTGATCATATCCGTTTGTTCTGTAGGATCCATATGTTTATGTATTTCAGAATGTCTTTTTTTTTTTTTTTTTTTTTCCCCCTTTTGCAAGTACTTAGTAAATCATGACCTCTGTCTCCCATCTTTGTTATCAGTATTCGTTTTGGCCCTATTTTATGATAAGTGATCCAGTGACAGACTCGCGGCTGGCTGTAGGCTTGTCAAAACTTCAGATCCGTATACGTGGGATCCTTTGTACAAGAACAAAAGGTTTAGGGAGGAGTGACAGATTACGAATGCTGCCTTCCTCGTCTGTGGAGAGCATGGGGGGAACAGGCCAGGTGCCTGGTTATCAGGGCCTTGTGCCCTGTCAGCTGTCCCCAGTGCTGAGACACGTCCGTATGTGCTGGCACAGATGAGCCGGACGCAGAGGAGACTCACAGCCTTCTGTCATGGCAGCTGGGAGTCTGGCACCTAAACGGGGATAGAAACCCTTGTTTAGGCAGCAGAACCCTTTGCAGGCTGCCTTGGGAAGCTTCCTACAGTAACACGTAGGTAAATGTGATGCCTTGTCGTGGAAGGCCTGAAGAAGAAAGAGCTCTTACTGATGGAAACCAAACCACACAAGAGAGGCCAGTTCAAAGAAAGGTGCTATAAGTGGCCGCACTTAAATAAATTAAAAGGTTTCTAGGCAGCAGCAAGACTTCTGAGCAGGTCTTGAGTAAGACCAACTTGCCAGTGATGAATTAGCCACAGTGAAAATATTAGTCTTTCCCTTAGACTGCAGGGAAAATGTGGCTTTAATCACAACACACCTGCTGTAACACACCTCCCCTCAGCACTGGCATGCAGCTCTCTGCTGCTGCATGACATTGGCTGGAGTGCTGAGATACAAGCTCAAGCTGCTTTGACAACCCGCCTTATTTCTTGAGTTTCTGTGCAGTGTGGGTTGTTCCTGTCTCTCCTGACCTGTCAATGCCAGTGTGGACATCACTAGGAGAGCCCCTCTCAGGCATCCCCATGGTATCCACTGTGGTCAGAGGGTCTTCATGTACAGCATGGTCTCTCTTCAGCCACTTTAAGCTTTCATCAAGTACTTGAGCAATAACGGTAGAATCAATGTGAGATTTGCTGCAGTGCTTGAGCCAAGGCATCCTCAGAGCACCTGCAAGCTTAATGAGCCTTTCAAAGTGCCTAAAACAATCTTTTTTTTTTTTTTTCTCCAGGAAGCATTTCTGTCTCTAGAAAGAGATACTTAGCACTGGCTGCTTAATGTAAGCTGAGCTGTAGGTGTTACAGAGGAAGTGGGAGTTGTTTGCTTTGTGGGAATCTTTTTTTTTCCTTAACTTATGTCCTCTCAGCTTGCGCCCTTACTGAAGCAAGCTGAAATTTTGAAAATGGCATGGTGGGACATCAGCTGGGGAGATACCTACATGGTGGCTGTTGAAGGGCAGAGGATTAGTAATGTGCCTTGCAACTTCTCTCATTCCATTTTGGACGAACCTCCTCAGAAGATCTTGGCACCCCCAGGCTTCTCTGAAATGGAGAATTAACTTACCAAATCTTAGACCCACTTGGCGGAATGCCTCCTGCACACTGTTTTTGGCCCCTTAACCCTATGTAGAGAGAGGCTGTATTTCTGTTTGCTTCTTTGTAGCCGGGGAGGAGGCAACTGAGGGAGCAGTTGGTAGTAGTGGCTGAAATCCAGTGTGGTAAAAGGGTAAAAGTCATGTGCTAACAACTGGTGGAGAGTGAGGTCAGTTACGACTGCCAGAAAGCTGGACCTAAGATCCACAACTCCCATCTTCCAGGTAAGATACTTGCCCTTGATTAAATCAAGTCAGCTTTAGAAATTGTGTCTTCCAAGTTCCAAATGGATTTGAGGGAAATTTGCTCAGGGAAACCCTGATATCATTACAGAATACTTCACAGAACTACTGGAGTGACCCTTGGGACTGAAGTGCTTAGGTGCTTTTGTGCCTCTCCCAGTGAGTATGCGTGGATGTCCAGGCATTTGAGTATCTCTGACACTCTGCTCATCTGTTTCACCTCTTTGGCTTGAGCTTGTGTACAATAATCACCTGATCTACCAGCTACTGAGGCAGAAATCCTTGCACATTGACCCTGTTGATTGTTTCTCCGAGAAAACAGGAATAGGTGAACTGAGGGGAGGAAGGTCAGGGTGAGGTTGAGGAAGAATGTCTTCAGACATCTCAAGCAGTGAGTTGATGGTCTATCAGCTGAGAGTTACGGCACAGCTTGGACCAGAGGCTGCTCTTGCTGATGCAATATGTTTGCTCTTTGAGCTCTGTATCAATGAGCCCTTCCACATGCTCAGGCTGTGCGAGAGTCCCAAGGGGCTGCTTTGCATAGTGGAATACTAGAACGAGGCTGCAGGAAGAATAATGCCAAAGCTTTTATCAGTACTGCTTGAGCTGTTCCTTATGTGAGAAGTCTCTTTTTAAAGCATCTACTTAATTTTCTTCTCTGGTAGTAGCTTACAGCTAAAAAATATCCGTCCTCAAGGGGTCCCATTTGTACCAGTTGGAAGTAAGGCCTTTTCCATTGCATAAATCAAATGTATTTCTTCTGGTGTGATTTGCATTGTTTCACGGACCAAAAGTAAAACAGAGGAGACATGAATTAAAATTGACAGTGTTTTGCCTGATCTTTATGCAAGGGAATAAAGCTGGGCAAGAGCAGTTCTCTGGTGCTACAGTCTCATGGGCTGGCAATGTCCTTCTCGTGAAGGTATAGCTCCTCACTGTCACATAGCAAACCACCAGGGAAGGGTGCTTGCGGTGAGCGTGGAGGTAGTGATTCATATTTTATAGATTGTGCTGTCTGAAAATGATGCCTTCTGAACACCTGTGAACTTAATGAGCCTTGCAGAGGCTGGGAATGGAATAAATGGCAAGTGTATGTATTTCAATAAATTTGAAGAAGATAAATTAGATGAAGTCCATGAAAAGACCATTCAGAGTATCTGTCTTGGCACTAAACAGGGCTTAGAATTTAACCTGCTGCTTCCTGCAGTGGGAGTGCTTATTTTTTTTCCTGCAGGTGACAGTTTGGATCTGAGATTTGTTGGAAAAGGGGTTATGTTTACTGATTTCTGTTTTTAGAGTAATTTCTGTGTCATTTAATAGCATCTTTCTCCATGCTATTGCATCTAGATCTTACATTGCTGAAAGGCCTTTTTTTCCAATATGACTGTTATGTTTTCTTTAGTGAAAAGAAAAAAACCAAATCAGCCTGATAAACTGTACAGTGATTTTTGTTGTTGTTAATAGAGTTTAAAAAAAAAAAAAAAGAAAGAAAGAAAGGAAGAAAAAAAATATACTTGTTTACTGTTGGAACATTCAGGAACAGCAGCTTAGTATTCTTACTCATAGATACCCAGCGCTTCATGGTTTAAGAAAGGGGCTTGGTGCTGGTGGTTTCAGGCTCTGAAATGCTTGCTCTTGGTGGGTTCTTTGCACCAATTCCAGCGCAGGAGGCAAATGCAAGGATTGTTAGTTCTCTGCTGCACAAGAGCATGGAAGCATCTATGAAGTTCTAAGGATGGCACGCTTAGGACAACTAACCGTAAATACCTCCTCAGTAGTGGGAAACCAGCTGTGTGACTGTAACAGTGTAGGAACAGAGTAGTTCACGTGTCTGAAGAATATCTGAAGAAGTTGCAAATAAGGCTGGTAACCCTTAGAAAGGGCTATTTAAACCTTGTTTTTCGGTCCTTTGAGTAGCTCCTTACTAGCGGAGATCAGGCTGAGGCTGACTGGATGGATCAGACCACCCAGATCTCTCTGTGCTGGCACTAGAAACATCTCCCGCGAGCCACCGCGAGGAATGGAATGGTGGTCTTGCTAGATTTCAGGTCTGACCTTTTGTGGCAGCCCTGATGGCTGTGGTCTACAAAGATCACGTCATCTTCATCACCGATACCATTCACGTTGCTTAGGAAAGCATATTAATGTATTAGTTTACAACTTGATCTAGCTAGACGATGTATTAATTTACAACTTGATCTAGCTTGATACATCCTTGCACGAAGTTTTCTGGCTCCTGTGAAGAGCTCTCTTTCAGTAGAAACTGAATTCACAGCTCTTCTGATTGGAGGAGAACAAAAAGAGGGAAGTAGGAAAGGTTGAACTTGAGATTCTCTGTTTAAGAGGTTTAAGAAGTCTGTGGGAGGAAAACACGGGGTGTGTTCTACTTGAGCTTACCACTTCAGTCTCTTTGATGTTCTTGATCCATAACATCGTCGAGTGAGCATTTCTCATCATTTACAACAAGGGTTTTAGCTTTCTGTGTTATATTTTGCAAATCGGCAATATTTAAGAGCACTAACAGGTAAGAATAGAGCTTTAACCGAGGCTTTCAAGTGATTTAACACAAAGACTTTTTATGAGTGCCCCTGTGAATGCTTGGAGGGAAATTTGTCACGTGCTTTAAACTTACCCCCTTGTAAGACTAAATATCTTATTGTACTGCTGCTGCTGACCCTTGGCAGTTAGTGTGGGTGACAGCTGTGAGAACTGGAAGTTATCTCACTGCTAGATACTGTCTTATTCTCACACAGAGAAGAAGGAGACAAATGCTGGTTTTCCTTCAGAGGTACTGGCACATTCCCACATCCCTCGCTGCTTCCCCCATAGCTGTCAGTCATGCTGTAAGGTACAGAAATGTACATCCTACCATGCACAAGCTGTTTGGAATGGGGATTTTAAAAAATGAAGTAGGTGTCAGAAAGTAAAACTGGCATTTGTTTTCAGTGACTTACAGTTAATTTTCTGACAAAGATCCATGGTAGTTTAAGGCTCCGATGGTAATTATGCATGTTTGGCATTAGGTAACCTTCAGTGCTGGGGAAAGAGGAGATGAATGTAAAGCGTTGAGCTCTCCTCTTATGTGAATTAAGAGTAGCGCTCCCAACGTAGGGCTCATGTGGATGCGTAATAACGAACCTAATTTACAAGCAGTGACTGCATTTAAGATGTTATCTGGTGCTTTTTCTTCCCTTGGGTTTCCTACAACTCTCTTGTAGTGAAAGCAGCTCCACAGCGCTTACGTCCTGAGTCCTGTGCTGAATGTAGTAGAGGTGGCTCTTCTGGGGTGGAAGAGGCCATGCTACTTCTTCCACGTGTAAACTGGACAGATGTACCACATCCCAGGACTTCTAAAAATGCATTATGCAATTGCAGGGAGTAAGCAATGGGGAAAAAAAATCAGTGCCTATTGCTTCATCTTTAAAAAAAAGGGAGACAGATTTATGTGAGAAGAAATCAACCTTCTAAGGAAAAAGAGTGGCAGCCAACTCTGAAAGCAGTCATTGCAGCATTGAGGCTTAATTGCTTGAAGGGGAGAGCTTTTCCAACCATGCTTCAGGTTTTCTTTATTCCTTTTTTTTTTTTTTTTTTCTCCTTTTTTCCAGGCCTTACAGTATCAGTGGTTTCCACCAGAGGTACAGAAGCATTAGTTCAACCTTGAAGTAGTCTGGGACATTAGAGGACAGGCTGGGTTTCTGTCTAGGAGGTGTTGTGGACACTCTTTACATCATGCTTCCCATGCTTTGCTTTGCGTGATGGCTCTGTGAACGTATGCCTGTCTCAGCTTTTCAAGCCTGGCCTTCAGAGCTGCTGTGTTAACTTCCTAGGGAAAGCCCTGGGACTACCCGTGACACCTAACCGATCCCAATATACTGCACTTTGTCATTCTGTTAGCACAGACATAGTCGTTCCAGTCCGTCTTGACCTTAGTAGGATGAGTCAGAGTCTGAGAATTGCTGGTTTGTTTGGGTTTTTTTAAGACCTCTTCCCATTAATTCTGCATTACCTTGCTTTTCTGAGTTTAAATCTTAAAGCCCTACTTAAAGTAGCAAAGAAGGTTTAGCCACACAATTGCCGTTTGACACGGGAAATTGAATAGCTAAGCCCCTGCATATATGTAACAGCCCGTACACTGCTGGGTAGATTATATAATTATTCTTCATGCATTAAGCAACCAATTGCTGATTTGTGTACATATGTAGGTTCATCCTTTACCAATTTCCTGTGACCGATAGTTTCCAGGAGATTAAAAGAATAGTTGGTTCCTGTCTTTTTTTCCTTTCTCTTTATTTTAGTCCTTTAGCAAGAATATTTGTGTGTGTGTGCGTGTGTGTTTAATAGCATTCATTCCCTAGAGAATAATCTCAGTCCTTGTTTTAGCTGGCCTCCTTCTGAGAGTGTGTTAAATCTGTAGCCAAGATCACAGGCAGCCCTGGGCAAATCATTGGGCTGTTATTAACCTGCCTCCATGGCAACTGCTGCTCACCAGCCTGGGGACAAAAAATGTTTTTATTCTGCTGAGTTGCACAAAAGGTTCTAGTGATGCCTTGCACAAAATGGCCATTGAAAGGGGAGATGCAGCGGCGGGTATTTGTGCTGCGCAGTTGCATATTTAAATCATTTTACTCTGCTGCGATAGGGGTGGATGTGCAGCTGAAAACTTCAGCGTGTCGGCCGGGTGGGAATTGAAAATAAAATAAATTTAAAAAGAAAAAATTAGTTCCAATTTTCTACTAAAACTTCTTATTTTGGTCAGCTTTAGCTTACAGGCCTTCAGCCTGCATTTGTCATCAGTGTGTTATCAAGCTAATCTGTGAAAGTGGTTGTGAAATAGGCAGACACCATTGTGGGTTTGCAGTCATACTGTAATGGGTACTTGCTGGCTTGGGGTGGCAGAGAGTGATCATAAAGCAGGTTGCCTAGGAAGCTTTCTTTCTGGGAAGAAATCCTGTCTTGCTTCAGTGCTAGTCTGGGCATCTGGTTAAGACTGCTTGAGGAACGTTTGATTTTAGCTGGTTTTGAAAGCTTCCTTTGTTTTAGGGGAGTTCTATCTATCTCTCTCTCTATATATAAATATATAAAACCAGCTCAGTTGTCCAGGTAGGGGATGAATTTAGTCTCCAGCAAGAGGCTGTGCAGAAGCTCTGGTGTTGCTTTGGGTGCCCAACAACCGTATGAGTTCTGTTTCGTGGAAAGGGGCTGCTTTGGGCTGCCTTTGTTCACTTAGAAGCTGGCTGCATGCAGTACCCCGATAAGCTGAAGCCCCTCTGCCTCCTGGTTGAGGCTTGGTGTAAGTGGTTCCTGCAGTTCCGCATTGGGGCGGCTTCCTCTGCCTCACTCTACAGACTTCATAGGGTTTCCTGGGGCCGTGGTATGGCCTGATACAATGAAGACCACCCAAATATTGTGGTGTGCCTTTGTACTTGAGCTGTTGGGGTGGGACACACAGAATACAGCCGCAACGATGCTATGTGCTGCTGCTAGTGACTTGGAAGAGAGAGGGGGATTGCCACCATCAGTTTACTCGAGGATCTCTTGGCTTTGCTTCCAGCTGCTTTTATTTCCCATTTCTGATGGGATCCTTCCATGAGTTGATCAGTGATGTGATTGACCTCCTGCCCACCAACCAGCAAGCAGGTGTTCGGGTGCCCGCTCCTTCACAGTAGGACCTGGGAGGCCATTTTGTGCCAGACTGTGGTCCTGCATTGCCAGACAACACTGCTGGCTTGCTGTGCCATTAGGCCTGGGCAGGCCTTTAATGCTGCTCCCAAGCCAGGTGCAGCAGTTTCCAGGGTTAACTCTTGGAGCTTTGGGTCTGATGTGGAGGCAAGTGCAGGGGGAGGTTGAGCCAGCCTCACGTGTAGGACTGCCCTTGTGCCTAACACATGGCTTGGGGACTGCCATCAGGCACATCCTCCGGGCACCACAGCTGAGGTTCGCTCTGCAAGGTCTGCTGTCTGAGCTCAACCCTGGACCTCTCTGATAAGATGAATACCAGAGATGATTTTCTGTGATAGTGCTCATCTGTGTCTGCTTGCTGTGCCTTGTCCCCGAGTGCCCCACTGCCACGTCTGTGGCTGTTGCTGCATTTCTGTCCTGGGGGCAGCTCCCACTGTGCGGCTTCCAGCTATGGACTCAGCTACAAATGTTTGCTCCCATGCAATTACACCTCACCCATAGTCAGCAGAGTGGCATTTCGTAGGTTGTTTCCCTGGTGGTAGCTGCTCTAGCTTGACTTAGATGCTTGCTAGTGGCATTCAAAATGGAGAGTTCTATGCTTGTGACATGGGGTAGGACTCTGAGGACATTGGGACGTGTAGATTCAGCAGTCCTGTACCTGCACATGATTTCTTCATGTTGTGCTGTCCAGCAGGATTGGCGTGCTATGCCAGGCACGGCATCGAGCGGCGTCCTAATGGCCTGTGCTTTGCGCAGTTGTATGAAATGTACGTTAATGGAGACAGCTTAATGCCGTCACCCTGAAGTAATGAATTGGTATGGATTGCCATTACCATTGCAACGCAGTTAAAAGCTGTGTTTGTTTCCGATTTACATTTCCCAGCTCTGCAAGCAGATGGACTTTCAGGCAGCGCGGTGGGGAGGAGCCTGGTAATTCAGCTACCGCGACCTTATTGCTGTGTTTGCCAGCAGCACTTCTGGGGGGTCGTTCTGTTAACTCAGACTGCTTAGGCAATAAATTTCATTAAAACTATGATTATGCTACTGCAGACTGTACTCAGGGATCACCGTAAATCCGGCACATCCTATAAAGCTGGGAATGTATTGTCTGTGTAATTCCGCTCCATCTCACCACTCAATAAAAATTGCTACTCTTTGTCACCCACTAATTTTTTCAGTTGATAGATCTGTATCCGTATATGGATTTAGACAGAGATACTCAGGAGCCATGGCAGAGTGGAGAGCAGTTAGGTTTTGCAGACCGCCATGGGTTCCACACGTCCTTCATTTGTCCAAAAGGCTTTGCAGGCTCGAGTACTTCTCTGGCTTTCTGAGCAGTGCCAGCTCACCTGGTGCTCGCATCCTTAATACCAGTAGTGCTGAAATGTGGCGAGCTCTGTGTCAGCAGTTGGATCGCTGTGGACCACTTCAGACGAGCAGCTTTTTTCCTTTTCCATTTCATAGGCTGCCTCATCGATCTCCTCTTGGTCCTGCAAAACTGGGAGTACTCGGCCCACTTTCTGGGCTTTGAGTTCACTCTGACAGATCTGTAGGTCAGTGTTCAGAGGATGATGCTTTCTTGCACCATCTATAGATTTTTGCTTAGTGCAGTGACAGTGTCTGGGCCTTTTATTCCCCGTGGCTTTTACCAAGCAAAGAGTGAATATTCTTTTCCCTCACGATTTGCTTTTTGCTCATAACGTTTCTTTTGCTTTCTCTCTCCTGCTTAGGTTGCTTTGAATGTTGCATTAAGTGCCTAGGAGGAGTGCCATATGCTTCGCTGGTGGCAACCATTCTCTGCTTCTCGGGGGTCGCCTTGTTCTGTGGCTGTGGCCATGTGGCACTCACAGGCACCGTGTCCATCCTTGAGCAGCACTTCTCCACGACTGCCAGTGACCATGCTTTGCTGAGTGAAGTGTAAGTATGCCTCCCATTGCCACTGTTTGTGGAGGACCCATTGTTCATCGCAACACCCTCATGCTGAGCGGGTAGAGATGGATTCTCACCTCAGTCTCCATCCCCAAGCATTAGCATGCTTGTTTGTCCAACACCTTTTGGTGCTTTTTGGTGTTTTTTGGTGTTTTGCAGTGTTTTAGCACAAAGAAGCAGTGTGTGTATCCTGCTTTAATCCATTTATATTCATTACATCAATTTCAAAGACCTCTAAAATACGTGCATTATACCTACTGCTCTGGAGTTACCCCCAACTTCTGTCAGCCGTCAGAAAGCAATGATGTGCCCAGAGTGGAGAAGCAGCTTTGTGTACAGGGCAGGATAAGACTCTACACTTGAATTAAATTCCACAAGTAAACGTGTTGGAATCATGAGGCCTATTGGTTCTTATTTGCAGGGGTGATCATTGCTATGGGGGAACAATCTTGGCTCTGATGAAAGTAAATAAAACCTGAAGAAATAGTATTCACTGGCAATACAAAGTCTGAAGGGATAACGAGAGTAGCTGGGAAATGTTCTGTCTACCACCCCTCAGAAGAAGGTGGATTGGGTGGATATTTTGTCCTGGACAGAAAAGCAAGAAAAAAGGAGAGTGTAAAGACTTACCAGTGGCTTAAATGTTTGCCTTTGCTACTGTAACTTTTGAAAATAACCACCAGTGAAATGTGAGGGGGGTTTCATGTTCCCGAGGTTTCTCAGAGAAGCCTGTTTTAAAGCCTGTGGTCAGCATCCAGCCCCACTGAAGCAAGTATCTGTTTCCTTTTAACACCAAGGACCTGAGTATGTAGATTGGTGGTTTGGATGCGTGCCGCTCTTCCCAGCACCAGCTGGGCATTATGTATCCCCTGTGCTGAGAAGATTTTGCAGGGATTTTGCTCGTCTGCCCCTAAGACCCAGTTTTTAGGACACCAATTGAAGACTTTTGTATTAGAGTCCAGTCCAGTGCACTCCATGTTTGGGGGAGGGGCTTCTTTTTTGTCATGGCCTCCCTTTTAGCTCTTGTGGACATAGACTGGTTAGTCTGCAGGTACTGAGCCTGAGGCTGCCACAGCTCACCTCTTCCCATCCTCTGAGAGCACTACAGCAGTGTTTTGGGGCTTCTCTCTTTCCCGATGCCCAAATTCAGGATCCCCTGTGACCGCATGCCCCCCCCCTGCTGTTAGACACTGGGTTCTCTGTTGTGTGAAGCGCAGGGACGCTGCCATTAGCATAAAAATTTAGAGAGAAACAATGAGCAGCTGTTCTTAGAATTTGCAAATGAAATTGCAGAAGTAGCCACAACAGGCACAAGCTTTGCATCTCGGAGAGTTGTTGACAAGATTTCTTGTCAAGGCAGCCTCAGCAGCTGGGGGATTGTGAGACTCACCAAAGAGCTCCGGCTCTGTTGAAGGCAAACAAGAAAGGCTGGGGAGATGGGGTGACAGAAAAGGGGCAAAGAATTTAAGGCCAAGAGATGTAAATTCAATGAAAAATATAGTAGTAGGCCACCGTTTGTGGAATCGATTTTTAGCCAGGTTTCATATCGCTTATTTTTAGTAACACACACAGTCTTCTAGACCATTCATGGCAGTGAAATGAATTCTGTTGTTGTCCCTCAAATGAGTTCATTTCTTGATGCTTTACAGCACAGGTGCGATGGATTTAGCCTGTTATTTTGAATCAGTTTGGAACATAAACATAAATGCTACTTCACTTCCCACGTGTAATTTTAAATGATCGATATCCTGTTTTGATGCAAGAGGTGTGCGTTCCATCTGGATAATGCTTAACTATGTAAATTGTGGTAATCAGTTTTCTTCAGATGAAGCTAAATCATGCAGGTGTACCTCGGAGATGCGTAGCTATGCTGGCAGCCAGTTTAGGGAGAGTAGTAAGAATTGAAAAAGAATCTGAGGGAAGACATACATATATTTACCCTTAAAAAAATTGAAAGCAGAATGCATCTATTAAATTAATCTTTCTGTTCTATGAATAACTTCATTAAAAACTGCCGTCCCAACAAACAGATATATATATATATTTAAAGAATATAAGTTGTGGAGAAGTTAGTGCTGATGATAATTCTTTAGTGTGGGAGTGGTGAGACCCTGGTACAGGTTGCCCACAGAGGCTGTGCATGCCCTCTACCTGGAGGTGTTCAAGGCCAGGCTGGATGGGGCTTTGAGCAACCTGGTCTAGTGGGAGGTGTCCCTGCCTATAGCAGGGGGTTGGAACTGGGTGACCTTGAAGGTTCCATCCAACCCAAAGCATTCTGTGGTTCTGTTATTCTATGATCAAGTGTGATTTTTGAAGACCAGAAGAAATGTTGTAGAGAAGATCTGCCGTTCTGGTCCTTCGAAACAGTCAGCTCATGTGCTGAATCTGCGTTGAGACTGCTGATATTACAGATGATTCTTTTTGTTAACTGTTCCAGCCAGAATAAAAACACTCAAGAGCGTCGCTGCTGACAGTAGATTTGTAGGGAATGAAGAACCTCCTCAAATAAGATCCAAGGGAAGTGCTTATGGCATGTGCCTTGTAGCCTTCTTCTGCACGTTTCTAGAGTACCTCAAATGGAAGGGTTGTCTCAATATTTATTTCACTTTTTTAACATTTACCTGCATTCAGGGGAGCTTAAGTGTGACTTAAGGTGCTGAAGTGGTCTGCTTGCTTGGAAGTACCTTCATGGGCTGTAGAGAACTTTCCTCAAGAGCACTCACTGCAGACAGGTGTCACTGAGCATACAGACATCTGCAGACACACATTAACTGGATTTTACAGGTGGAAGTGGTAAACTTCAGGAGCTACTTCTTTCCCCCAAGCCCAGGGAACCAGCACAGAGCCTGGTAGTTCAGCCAGTGGATCGGCTTCAAACTTTTCTGCCTCAGTGTACTCTCCCTATGCTGGAGCTATCAGACATTCCCCAAGTCTGGTGTCGGGATCAATCACAGGAGAGCACAGCTCCGTGGTGGAGGCATGAAATGGAGCTTATGACTAACAGCACTCAGCACAAAAGCCACAGCACAAACAGGAGATGCTCGAGCAGACACAGGACGTATGAACATCAGCAGGGCATGCCTGTGGCAGTGGGGCAATCGGCGTCGCACCCTCCTGCAGCCCACTTGCTTAAAATGCATCAAAGAGCCCTGAACTGTGTTCCTAAAAAAAGGGATTGTCTCATACCTGCTACGATTAGGGAGGACTTGCTTTGTTTTAATCGGACTGAAATCTAATTGTGTCTTTTTTTCTTTTCCATTGTAGAATACAGCTAATGCAGTATGTAATTTACGGCATTGCATCGTTTTTCTTCTTGTATGGAATAATCCTTTTGGCAGAAGGCTTTTATACAACAAGCGCTGTGAAGGAGCTGCATGGAGAGTTCAAAACAACAGCCTGTGGCCGCTGCATCAGTGGAATGGTGAGTAGTGCTGGAAGTGGGAACGTTTGCCATGGCTTGCTAAAAGCCATCGGGTTCAGCTTGACTCCTGTGTTTTTGAACCACAGCGTCGTGCTGCTGCCTTTAACTCCTTACGGGTGGGCAGAGCCAATCCCTGCTGCTGATCCTTCTTTGAACTTCAGGGATGCTCGGTCAAATGCAAACTCTTCATGTTGACTTTTGGGGTGCCTCCAAGGCCTCCCCCTGCTAAAGCTGAGCTCACTGTTCGAAACTCACGGAGGCCACTGATTTTGAAGCGTTCAATGTGAGACAGAATTAAAGTTGCACTTTCGAACGCGGCGTACGCTAACAATGGTAAGGGCAGACTGTAAAAGGGCTGTGGTTTGCAGAGCTATTTAAACAGCAGACTGCAGTGCCTCGGACTTCCTCAGTCTATTCTACACGAGGATGTCTGGATCCTTCAAACAAACAGCAATGAATGAAGCTTCACAGCGTCACGGCACTTGAATCAAATATTTCCATCTTGCTTTTGCAGATGGCAGAAGGGATACAGGCATAATAATCAGTCTTTTTTGCAAAGCTGGAACACTTAGAGCCTTAAAGTTACAAGCCACTCTTCTCTTCGGCATTCTTTTGTATTAGCACAACATTTTAAACAAAGTTTAACTAAAAATAAAGACTTCAGGCTCTCACCCACGTTGCCTCCTAAGGCGCACTCTGCAAGAGCAGCAGCGTAACTATGTTTCTGAGGCAGGATTTCAAAGCTATTGCTGAAAATCTGAATTCAAAGCCCGTAGTTCTCAAGGAAGATAAGCAGTGTGACAGATCGCCCATGGGAAAGTGTGGGTGAGAAGAGCAGAGGCTTTTGATCTGATTGTTGCATTTTAATATACAGCCTATATCCTGTACTTAAAAAATACGTGCTTTCAGCCGGCTAA
>PPHD01010168.1:8326-19900 GCA_002909625.1 Bambusicola thoracicus
AATTCAGTATCTGTCATTGTGCATGACTCAGAGCTATCCCCACCTTGGAGTACCTTGTGACACTTTCACAAAACCATTTTTTAGTTTAAACGTTAAGATCAAGTAAAACTTTTCATACACAAAGAACTGCAAAAGTTTCTTTCTTTGTTTCTTTCTCTCCTCCATCACTTCTATGTTTCTGTTTCACGCACTTCCCATTTCCATAACCTTCCAACAGGCTGGCAATTTGTCTTCTCTGGAGACACATTGGACACCTCAGTCTGTGCCTCTTCCTCACCCTCAAGGTTTCTAAATGTTCTGACTGATATGAATGTGAATTTAATGTAGTTTTAATGGAGGAATATTGGAAAACTTTACTTGATAGTATACATCTGATAATCACCAGAGAATTATATTATTAGATATTCCCCTTCCAATCTTTCATAAAGGGTTATGAACCACTAACAAGTGCGTGTGAAAAATTATAGAATTATGATATCCACAGAATGTATGAGTTCATGTTGATTCAAAAATAATTACTTACATTATTATGTATATTTTAGACTTGATGCCTACCTCAGAAAACTTCCAAAGTAATTTTCTAATTTTTTAGTAATTTTGTGACCCTGCCCATGGCAGGAGGGTTGAAACTAGATGATCTTTGAGGTCCTTTTCAACACAGGTCATTCTATGATGCTAATTTTTAAAGAATTGTCTAATGTTAAATATCAGAGTGATACTCCTGGAGAAAAAACAAAAACAAACAAACAAACAAAAACAATTGAATGGATGAGTTCACAAAAAAACAAAACAAACAAAAAAAAAAACACCAGGAATTTTCTTGTTAACCAATTTTTTAAAATTTTATTTCCTGACTCCTTAATGATTCTTCCTGGAACTTACCCCTTTCTCACTGAACAAGACAGGGAGCCTTCTTTCCACAGGCTGTTAGATTTGGAAAGTACTGAATGACATGCCTATATTAGCAGAATTACTGTGCCTGTAAAAGTGAGGGCTTGACAAATTAGGTTCCCATACTTATCGTATCTGCCCATGCATAACTTTTCTTACCTGAGTAATTCCATTCAATGCTATAAAACATTTGCATCCCCAGAACTCCATTGGGTATTTGTTTTTATTTCCTGCATGAAGGAACACTGTCAGCTACTTCACATTTCACCTAAAATCTGCCATGGAAATCTATCCTATTTGAAGGTCGCCTGTAGAACTTGTACAGGATTCTAGACTCTCAATAATAAACAATATAAATACCCACAGAATGATTTATAGCATCTTATGCTCTCATGGCATTGACCAATAAGATGCGTAAAGGCATAGAAAAATGATTTATGTCTCTTCAATTTCCCTTGGTAAGTGAAGAAGAAGGAAAAATGGAAAATATGGGCACTTTCCCCAGAGTATGAATGTTCTCTGAAGCAGGAAAGAATACAGTCAATTTTAAAAGTGTTTCCATTTTAAATTGGTAAAAAAATGTTTTTCACTTTCTTACACATCTGTATACTTCTCTAAGTATTGATATTTAAGTTACCTCTAGTAGACAAACTGTTACCTACCTCCACTGTACCTGGGTAGCTATCACAAAAAGCAGTGAGAATTGGCAGACAGAAGAAAGTAAATATATCAGTACTTCAGTAGAGCTATAACTTATTCCTCAGCTTCATCTGCAATGTAACAATAATGCTATTCTTCCATGAAGAAGTATTCATGCAGTCTTACAGTAATGAAATTCTTTCTAAGATGCTCATAATTTAGAACTGAATACAGCAAATGTAGGAACCTGTCTACCATTTCACTATGTTTTAATACAGAATTGCATTATAGTAATCAAAGGAACAAAGTTGAGAATGTAGGTAACTAAGAACTTAAATATAGCTCTTTAAGATTGAAAAAATATTCTTCATTATTAGCTGTTTTATCAGCTTGATCGCACTGTTGATGTAATCTCCCCTTCCTCTCTTTCCCTCTTTTCACACTTCTTTTCCTTTCTATTATGAGGTTTCAATAAGGGCAAGTGTAGAGTACTATACACGGGGAGAAATAACCACATGCATCAGTACAGGTGAGGGGCTGACCTGCTGGAGAGGAGCTCTGCAGAGAAGGACGTGGGTGCCCTGCAGGACAGCAGGTTAGCCATGAGCCAGCAGTGTGCCCTTGTGACCAAGAAGGCCAATGGGATCCTGGGATGCATTAAAAAGAGCCTTGCCAGTAGGTTAAGGGAGGTGATTGTCCCCCTCTACTCTGTCCTGGTGAGGCTACATTTAGAATGCTGTGTCCAGTTCTGGGCTGCTCAGTTCAAGAAAGATGTGGAACTTCTAGAGATAGTCCAGCAGAGGGCCATAAAGATAACGAAGGGCTTGAAGTATCCCCCTTATGAGGAAAGGCTGAGAGGTGGGGCTCTTCAGCCTGAGGAAGAGAGGACTGAGAGAGATATTAGCACTTCCAAAAATCTCAGAGGCTGGCATCAAGTGAGTGGAGCTGGGCTCTTTTCAGTGGTGCTCATCAACAGTGCAGGGGGCAAAAACTGAAATGTGAGTTCCATCATAACACGAGGACAAACTTCTTTAATGTGAGGGTGACATAGCACTGGAAGAAGCTGCCCAGAGAGGTTGTGGAGTCTCCTTCTATGAGGATATTCAAAACACCTCCATGGTTTCCTGTGCAACTCACTGTAAGGAACCTGCTTTGTCAGGAGAGTTGGACTGGATGATCTCCAGAGGTCTCTTACAATGCCTATGATTTTGTGATTCTGTGATTCTTTACAGATTTTATTATTTTTATATCCCCTTCCAGGGGGATACTAGCAAGAAACATAACCCTTTTAAATTCTTATGCACGTTCAGAGAGTCTAGCCTGTCATCCATCAAAGGGAGGTCTCTCATGAACAACATAACATCTATTTTGATAATTCCAACTGCTGTTTTGTGAAATTCAATTGTATTTTAAGAGGCAGATGAAAACTCATGCAAGCTTCACAAATGACCAAGGAGCAAACAGTCATTCTGTTTGTCATTCTGTCTGTTATTCTGGCCAGCATTTTTTACCTACATATTTAGGCTCCTGTATAGGGTTATTGATTTCAGTGGAGCTACACAAGTGAGTACAAAATGCAGATTTCAGATTAACTTTTTCCTTTAATCAGCACTTCTAATGGATGATCTGTTAACAGAATATTATTAAACATTACCCTTTTCAAATACTCATTGCCTTTCTACCACAATAAGAACTTTTCATAGCACAATTAATAATACACCTGCTTTCAACAGTAATTGTTTTGTTGCTGTGTACAAATGAGAATGAGGTGTACCAGCCTGCCAGAATACAAATAGGGTGAGATGCATGGGGCACCTGTTATATCAGAGAGTTGTAATTTATAAACAGCAAACTGTTGCTGAGTGAGTCCAGTTGGAAGGTGGACAAGGTGAGCACTAAACTAGCTCAGTGACTGATAGCAGTCAACCACTGAAATTAATTCTTATCATGGGTATCTTTAGAAGTGTATCTGAAGTAGAAATAATCTTTATTGCTTTATTATTCTAGTTTTTACAGATTATAAATAATCTTAAATTTGTGTACGTAACTTAGGCAAAATGAACATGAGAACACCTTAACAGCAAGTGAAACTTATGAAATGTCACTCTGAATCTGACTGAATGCACATCGCTGGCTACTAGACTGTGTCCTGAGAATTTTTTGTCTTCTCTTTCTTCCCCTAGGACTATTCTGTAAGGCACTAGTAACTGTTTTAGGCAGGTTGCAGAGCAAGACAGATGAATTGCCACATTTAGTTTGGAAAATCCTATGTAGAAATCAGTAGCCTGTCTTTCTGAACAGCAAATGTCCTTTTAAACCTAGCTATTTAAGAAAAAAAATGTCTGTCAAAATTTTGCGAAACTTTAAATCGTACAGCTTCTATTTAAATTACTTTAAAAAGTATTAGAATACTGAATTGTTAAGTTTTTGAAGCAACCGTGAAGTACTTGGATAACTATGCAGTAATACACATACAGCAGTGAACTTATATATATTTTCATTGTTCATTAAATGCTAAATCTGTACTTTTTCTATTTTCTGTAATAATCTGTGTAAACATGTTTCAGTGGATATGGATATTATCTTAAAAATTTGTAGTGTGCTTGCCTGCAAAAAAAAATAAAAATGTTTAATTCCATAATTAAAATGAAAGTTGTTTTATAATTTTTTTTAGAATTAGAACTTTAGAATTGGAAGATTCTTTCTCTAACTTCTCATCCTATACTGTACTTTGTTTTTTTAATCGTTACTTGATGAATAAATAAAATAAGATATCCAGTAGCCGACACATTCTCTTTACAACATGGACATTAGAGGCATTAGTATTGAAAACCAGAAAATATGTACAAGAATATAGTGAATGAAAATAATTCTTATGAAGTGTGAAGTGGCCATCTGAAATTCATAGTGATATGAATATAAAGTTACAAATTACTATTTAAAAAGACCAGTTATGAGTAGAATTTTGTCATCTAATGTTTCCCAGAGACTAGGAACTCTGTAAAGGAAATGGAAATTCAAATTTTAGAGCATTAAATGCTTCCTGATCTTAGTGACTAGGAGTAAACATACCACTTAGCTCTTCCACTTTCCTCTGAAATAACTGTTGGTCATTTTCAAGCACAGTTCTTGAATAAAATAAATCTTAAGCTAACAGGAAATTCCAATATGTTTGGTCTTAAAAATATAGAAATGGGAGGGAGATTCCCAGTTACTGAATCTAGACTCCTTGTTTTTGCTGGCAATCAAGGTATATAATTTCTTTCGTAGCTACATCATTTTTTTTTTTTTTGCCTTCTTTTATTAATATCTCTTGAAAACTGAGCAAGATGAATATATACACCGATGAGAGAAGGATCACGCAGGGTTACACTGGAGTTCAGCTAGAGTTATATTCATTATAACACTCAGCCAGTCAGTTGTCTAATAGCTATTAGCAATTAGCAAATACTAACAGAAAAAAAAATCTATAATTACCTTTTGTTTCATACAGTATTTATATTCTCAAATCACTAACTAAGCAGCGCTCAGACAGTGCAATTCCCCATTGTAAGACATTGCAATCCATTCCTTCTTGAATAGAGATTTTCCTCTACCCCTCAACATTCTAAAGCTTAAGTCTGGAGGAAAATAAAAGTAACTCCTCACATGGCTTTGTATGAATTATAACAGCAACATTATATTTCCTTACTGTATAACTTAAATATTGGTCTTTATTTTGTTTTATTCGTAAGTAAAACTGGAGGTGAAATGCATGAGTTTCTTGCAGTAATGTCTGTGATATGAGTGACGTTAGGCAAATTTTCATTCTACCTAAACTTGGTAGCGCACCAGGCTATCCCACCAGTCTTTCTCCTCTCCCATTTGTATACTCTACTACTATCCTAACACTGGCTTCACCATATTAACTCAGAAGCCTAGAAAACTACTACTTGGTTTTTGATTCCTAATGGGTTTTGGAGGTTTAGTCAGCTTATGAAGAGGTGTGGTGTACACTGAACAGGTACAGATATCAAAGCTGAAATCTCTTTCAAAGGAGATAAGAAAGTCTAGAGAAAACATAAGAACTATTAAACTTTTAGGTTATCTCAACAGCCTCACAGAATTTCATCCTGAGTAGAGACAGCTTAAATGTCTGCTGTGCTGTGACAAAATAATAATAATAATAATAATAATAATAATAATTGGGATGTTTAGGTCAGAGTGCTGGTTGACCTTTTACTTATTCACGTGGAACTGAAAAACTCCATCAGTCTGAAAATGATGAGGATACCTCTGTGTAGCCCAGAAATGTAGCACCTGACAGTATACCTTGTTAATCAGACTGTATCAGAAAAGTAGTATTCCTCTGCTAGACAGCACAGAGGACATATATTTAGAAAAAGAAGTCTTAACAGATTTTATCTTTTTTTTTTTTTTTTGGTTTATTGAAATTTTTGAAATTTACATAAAGTATGCACAATTCTAATACAAATTTAAGTATATTTCCTCATTAATTTCCTCTTACTTGTTTTTCTTTGCTGTTAAGAGGATACTTCAGAGATTAAATTAGATTCCATTTGATTTGGTTACAAAGTTCTAAATTTGGAGTCCATTTGCATTACTCAACTGTGTAGGCAATAAACAGAAAAGTAGTTTGCCCTTTTAGGAATTTCTGTGCTTTCAGGTACCTTCCTTTTCATTGTGTATAGAGGGGTCCTAGATTTCTTACTTTGACACTTCGCTTAAATGTCT
This sequence comes from Bambusicola thoracicus, assembly GCA_002909625.1. Lineage (NCBI taxonomy): Eukaryota > Metazoa > Chordata > Aves > Galliformes > Phasianidae > Bambusicola > Bambusicola thoracicus. The sequence continues at coordinate 14,591 of PPHD01010168.1, forward strand.
ATCATTGGTTGAGATCCATGTAGACTTTTGTATTCATCCTGTGTTTTGACTACCAATTATATGGTTATTAAGATCATCTTTTTGAGATACACCTGTCACTTCTCCTTTGATTACATCCTCTGGTAATCATTTAAAAAAATTTAAAGTTGTGTTGATAGACACATATACTCGTGGATAAGTAGACTTGGATACACTTGCAGTATCTTTTTTTATATAATCATGTTCTTACAGAACGCAGAAGAGCTACTGAACATGGTTGTGGACTGAAATACAGATATAATCTCAAAAGAGATTTTATGTATTTTTACAATACAAATATAATGCAGTTTTTTTGAAACAAAGGATAGGAAAGTAAGCCTTGATCCAGGTTATTGGGCATATGAAAAAGACTGGAGATCTAAAATATTTATATACTCCAGTATGTTTACAGAACTTGTATATAATGTTGGCAACTAACAGGACACAAAGATACATATCCTGTAGTTAGCTTGAGTAGCACATATTAGTCTATTATCTAGATGCTTACACAATTTTTTTTTTGTCTTCTGTGTTGTGGGCTTGAATGCTTGGTTCTTTCGGTAGGATCAGGCCTAGAGGAATGGTACTATGTTCTCTAAATAGTGCAGATGGAAAGTTAGGAACCTCAGAAAGGAAATCACAGCATACAGTCCTAGTAAGATAAAAAAAAGAAACAACAACAACAAGCACACATAATAAAATACTGAAAATAGGTCTATGCATTATGTATGTTAGAACTTTTCTTGAAAGTTTGTTAGAACATTGACATATGATGTTGCTTTCCTCTCACTTTTACCCAAGAGCACAGTAAGAATCTTCTGCCCAGCTGAAAGGAGTCTTGTAAAACAGCTCGATTAAGTTGTCCTCCTTTTCAAAAAATAGCTAAATATTCACTGAAACCAAAAGAGCACAAGTCTGCAATGCTCTGAGCCTGGGCACTGCCTTGGAAAGGGAAAAGTTTGTCCTTTTAGTTCTCCTAGAGACAAACATCACGTGAATTATTAAGTCATTATTAAGTGAGTGTGTCAGTTCTTAGGCTAGTCAACTGTGCTCATGTTTCTTTGATTCCTCTGACCCCGTAAATATTTAATCCACCCACAAAATATTGTGACACTATCACACTTGCCTCTGATTTCTTTTCCTAAGTAGCCCACATATGGCTGGCTAGGCCATTCTCCTATGCTATTAGGCCCTTGCATCTCCTAAGTATCTGCTTCCTCAAATAAAGTACTTTTATTATGAGAATAGCAATTTAAAAAAATGGATTTTATGCTATTTTTTTGGCTGATGAAGGTCAAATTCTGTTTTCCCTGTTAAAATTGTGCTAACCACAAATATATAAGCAAAATCAATGCAGAAATTTCTCCCTTTCCTTGACAAAGTTTGCCACTGTACTGAAAGGAGAAGTACCTTATATATTACTTAAAAAAAAAAAAACAAAAAAAAAAAAAGATGTTTATTTTGATCTTGTACACAAAGACAGGGGTTTTTTGGTACTCAACAATGAAGCTTTTATTTCTGCTTATAATTGATCATAGATTAAATAGAAGAAAGTAAATCTTTACTAATTCCTCTACTATTCAGATTTTATGACCTCTTCTCATAACAAACTCTCCTAGTTCTAATTATTTTTTTTTTGATGATTGTATCTATAGAAATCTGATAGTAACTTACCATTCAGAAAAGCTCAGGTTTGCTGTGTTATTTTTGTTTTGTTTTGTTTGTTTGTTTGTTGTTTTTGTTTTTTCCCTGTGATAAGATTCTATTCATCTTAAACATGGAGACTACAGAAAAGAAAACTGAATGGTAAGGACAGACAATCCTAGACAAGAAAAAAGATGAGCAGAAGCTTGTTAAGAAGAAATTATAATAATTGCATTGAAAAGAATCTAATTAAGAGCGCAAGTAAAGATTCTGTTCATTGATTCATGTGATGATAATGTAATAACAATCTACTTCTGTTATTTAGCCTTGTCACTTTATAAAATCAGAATGGAGTTCACAGAACCTGTTTAAGCCAGTGCAGTATTAGCTGAGTCCACTATTTAATTAATTGTTTCATAATAAATGGCTCCCTTGTTTACAGTAATATTTTAGTTCTAATCTATCTCCACAATCTAAAAAAGTGTTTAATTGCTTTAATGATATTAGCTGTCTCAGCCTTTATTACAACTCTGGACATAATTACCCTCTTTTAAGGTAATTTATAGACCTCATTAACACTCTTGCCTCTCTGCTGTGATTAAAAATCTCCTAAGAATTGAAATATCTCAGAACGGTGAGAGAATTATTTTGATTTATTGTTCACCATTGCTAAAAGGAGCACAAAGCTGATTTATCATGACTGATCTCTGCTGAGGTGACTAGAATTGAACTGGGAAAGAGAAACATAGGAGCTCATGGTGAAGCACTTTACTTTTCTCCATCACAGAGCTGCAGTTTAATATGTGTCCTGTCATTTGCTTCCACAGGAGCATGAAGAAATCTCTGGTGAACAAAAACTACCTTGAAGAGTCTCTCCTCTGCCAAATAGAAAGCAGTAATACTTTGATATTGGAAATGAACTTTCGTGACAATGACCTTAAAGGACTCAGTAAGATGGTATTAATATGATTTTTGTACACAAAGCACTTTCAGTCATCTGAAACACTGGAGCTGTTGCTAAGGAAATGGTTGTTTACGTACCATTTACCATTTGTTTGTTTGTAGAACAGAAATTTAAAAATACTGCCAAGAAACTGATGGAATAGGTCAAACACAAAGCCTTATAAAATCTGGGCTCTTTTGCAATCTTTATATAGTCCTTTCAGTGTTTATGTAATTCTGAACATTTTACAAAATGACCACTTGTCAAAACCAAGCAAAAATAAAGCCAAGAAACTTAGTATTAATTTACTGAAATCTGCGCTTCTAATGAGGTTCCTCATTCAGCATACATGAAGTTTGTGAAGTAAACAAGAAAACAGGGCCACCAGCTCTACTTTGAGATAGAAGTGGCATGTGCTCTGCTTAGATGGAACATGTACAAGTCTGTGGAGCCCAAAGACATGCATCCTTGACTCCTGAAGGAATTGGATGATGTACTTGCCAAGTCATTCTCTGTCATATTTGAAAAGTCATGGCTGTTAGGTGAAGTGCTCAGTGACTGGAAAAAGGGAAACATCACTCCCATTTGTAATAAAGGGAGAGAGAAAGACTACGGAACTACAGGCTAGCAAGCCTGACTTCTGTGCCTGGGAAGGTTATAGAGTAGATCCTTCTGGAAGAGATGTTAAGGCACATGTCTGGTGAGGAGGTGATCCGAAATGGCTTCACCAAGGCTGGATTGTACCTGACCAAGTTGATCTATGATGGAGTGATTACATCATTAGACAAAGGAGGAATAAGCAATGCCACCTACCTCGTCTTCTGCAAGGCCTTTGATATAGTCCCACATCACATTCTTAACTGGAAAGATATGAATTTGAAGGATGGAGTACTCAATGGATAAGGAATTGATAACATGATCACAGCAAAAGGATTGTGTTCGGTGGCATTGTGTCCAGGTGTGGGATGGTGATGAACAGTGTCCTCCAGAGTTCCATCTTGGGACCAGAGCTCTTTAACATCTCTGTCAATGACTTGGCTAGTAGCATCGAGTGCACCCTCAGTAAGTTTGCTGATGACACTAAGCTGAGTGATGCAGTTGATAGAACAGAAGGAATGCCATCCCAAGGGACCTGGACAAGATTGAAAAGTGGGCCATGTGAACCTAATGAGATTCAGCAAGACCAAGTGCAAGGTGTTGCACTTATGTCAGAAAATCTGAGGTACAAACTGGGAGAGAAAATTCATTGAGAACAGTCCTGCTGAGTAGGACTTAAGCATTCTGGTGGATGAAAAGACTGACATGAGTCAACAATTTATACTTTGCACGTGGAAAGCCAACTGTTATCCAGGTCTGCATGAAAAGGAAAGTGGCTAGCAGGGCAAGGAAAGTGACTGTCTGTTTCCACTGTGCCTTTGTGAGGACCTCTCTTTGAGAACTGCATCCAGGTTTGGGGCCCCAACACACAGAAAGACATGGAGCTGTTGAATCCAACACACAGAAAGACATGGAGCTGTTGAATCAAGTCCAGAAGAGGGCCAGAAGATCATAAGAGGGCTGGAGCATCTCTCCTACAAAGACAGGCTGAGGGAGTTGGGCTGCTTGTTCAACTTGAAGAGGAGAAGGTTCTGGGATGTCCTCGTTGTGTTCCTTCAGTACTTAAAGGGAGTTCATAGGCAGGAGGGAGAGTGACTTTTTACAGGAACTGACAGTGACAGGAGAAAGGGAAATGGTTTCTAAATAAAAGAATGGAGATTCAGAAAAGCCAGCAGGGGGAAATTTTTTTCTCAAAAGGTGGTGAGGTGCTGAAATGTTGCCCAGAGAAACTGTGGATGCTCTATCTCTGGAGATGTTCCAGGACAGGTTGGATGGAGCCCTGGGCTGCGTGATCTAGTGAATGGCAGCCCTGCCCATGGCAGGATGATTGAAACTGGATGGTACCTTCCAATCCAAGAGAGTCTATGATTCTATGATCTTTAAGGTCATTTTATGATTCTGTGATTCTGCGAGTTGTTTTCCTGAAAATAGGTTCCCCTTTGCCATTCTTTTCAGCTGTCTTAATAAATTATTTCTGCTTGAAACTTACAGAGGTTGTCTCTATCACCATATTCTCCTCTGGCACAGACATTGTGGTGGAGAGATCTCACAGCCTCTTGGTAAAGGTAGGCACTGAAATAGAGTCCTTGTTCCCCAGGGAGCATGCACTGCGTTCCATACTTCACAGAATTTAGCTCTACATTATAATGAACTCAAAAACTAATTTCTCAGTTCCATCTTTAGCTGCTCAGACAAATAGATGCTATTAAGATACTTTTTTTTTTTTTTTATGACATCGCATTGATCATCATAAGAAATAGATGTTTGATCTAGTTCTCTCTGGAGTTATTTATGAGACTAAACTCATCATTTAAATAATGGTTTTGAGCACACAGTTGTTTGGTTTTCCTCATTCTTGCTATGAATATGGATTTATTTACTTCACAGTGTAATATACATTGCAAACAAATTATCCAACAAAAAACAGAATTCCAAGGAGAGTAGAAATTAAGATTTTATGATTACTGATGAAACACTAATTTGTTGTTGGTGATTAAACAGTCAGCTAATTCATAGTAAGTTCCTATTTTTCCAGAATTCATCATTTTAATGCAGTATAATACTAATATGGTAGAGCATTATTTATCTGTGGACTACATATATATTTC
>PPHD01010169.1:0-19900 GCA_002909625.1 Bambusicola thoracicus
CAGCATATTGCTTATTTTCAAAACGGTATCTAGTGTCTCAGTAGAAAATTAAATGTACTAAAATTAAGCCTTAACACTTTCATAAGCACCAAATGCCCATTACTAATCCAGATACATTTTTTCCATACAATTTCATAGTGCTAATTCTAAAGAGATCCAGAGTTTGGGACAAGAAGTAACTGTACTGAGGGAACAAAGCATCACAACAGATCCGTGACAACCATTAATCCCATAACAAAGAAAAAATAACCACAAGCAAAGTAGAAAAAATATATTCCTTTACAAAGCAAGAACATTCTGACCTTAATTCTGAAGGTAAGAAACTACATTGCACTTTAACTTTGCATTATTGTCAAACATAATCCAGCTGATAATCTTCTTACCCGGCTCTGGGGAGTGCATACGTAGCAACATCGTCCCACAAATGGCCTTTTTCTGCTCAGAGTCTCCTTCCATTTTAAAGTGGCAGATCGGAAGAGAGTAGGCCGAGAATTACACTCTCCCTACAGAACAAAAAGAGACCATGACAATATCCAGCAATGCATAAACAAACAGTGGGTACTAGAAAACTTTTCATTAGAGGAGCTGCCAGACACATGCACACAAAAGTACCCCAAAAATTTATCTGAAACTAATGCTTATTTTTCCAAGATTTTTCCTGAAGTATATTCTAGCATCTCCAAACGATGAGATTTTAAAAAATAAAAGCAAAACCACTGCGTTGTACTTAGATATCTTCAGCACTGCAGCATTTGTTTATTTAAACATTTTGTGTGTCAGCAGTGACTCTTGTAAGAAGCAGCAAGAAAACAGACAGCTGAGAAAAGGGGGAGAGGTTAACAGTACATTACAAGCACCTTTACGTTATCAAGTGTGTAATAAGAGTAATCTATTGCAAAGTTTCAGTGGACAACACCCTGTAGGATTGCAATTTGAATACACACCAAACACAAACCCTGCTGACTCTATAAGCTCTTCTTCAGCAGTTTTGTTGAAAGCAGTGTGGAAAAGGTACCACTGTGCCATTGTTAGGAGTAGAACCTTAAACTCAAAAGTAACCATGTTTACAGAACATATTCTGTTTGTTAGGACATAATGAAAATACACTTAACTACAAGTTTTACAAAGCTTGTTCCCATTATAGACTACTCAACGATTGCTTGCATGAGCGTCAGGACCACTGGTCTCAGATTTTCTAAAGAAAACATTGTAAGGTGTTTAACAAAAAGGGAAGCTACAGAAACAAACCAAAATAAAAAGACAGCAAAACAAAAGAACACCTCAAATATGCTCAAAACAGTACATTCTAGTGGAAGGCAAGTATGGTAGAACAAGTACCATAATCCAGCATGTGGGCCAGAAACACAAATACAGATCATCGTCTAAATAGCTAGAAAGCCAGCCCGCTGAGAGACAGCCAGAAAGTCAAAAGTAACACTAAAGATGACTGAGAACAAAAATAGGCATATGTGACATTTAGAAAGCAGTATGAATTTGAAATTATTCCAAGGCTAACTCTTCTACCTGAAATTAATAAGCACCAAAGTCATAAAGCCCCGATCAGTCCCTTCTCTACCACCCTCAGTAACTCTAGTTCCCTGTCTCCATCACTGTAACAAAAATGTCTTCCTTCTGATGCTTCCAAGCCTGTCCAAACTTACTACTTTCCAACAACACCTCCATCCACTTTGTTTGCTTGAGTTCATCTCTCTCTCACAGACCTCTCAGTTACTGCCACTTATCATAGAATGGTTGGGTTGGAAAGGACCCCCCAAAGATCAAGTTCCAGTCCTCCTGCTGCATGCAGAGCCACCAACCTCCAGATCTGGCACGAGACCAGGCTGCCCAGGGCCCCATCCAACCTGGCCCTGAACACCTCCAGGGACGGAGCATCCACAGCCCCTCTGCAGCTGCTCCAGCACCTCACCACTTCCCTGTAAAGAACTTTCCCCCAATATCCAATCTAAACCTTCCCTCCTTGAGCTTCAAGCACTTGCTGTTCCACATCTAGCTAGATACAAAATCCAGCCACTGAGACATCTGCCCTTTCCCTCAACTCTGACCATATCTTCAACCTTTCTTTCTTACCAAGTTCAAACCCCTCCTCCCCAGAGCAGAGCCAATTCCTCCTGGCTTATGCTTCTACACCAATGAGCAGCACACTCATCCCCATGTGGCTTTTTGCTTCAGCCAGCCCTCTCTGCTCACTCCCTGCTTAGTCTCCTACAAATCCCAAGACTCACTCAACAGAGGACATGGGCTTTTAATAGGTTTCTTATTTATATCCACCAAGTTTTCTCAGCTTGCTGCACTGCATGATTAGCTCCAACTATAACAGTTACATCACCTTGCATCTTTAATCTCACGGCCCTTTTTCCTCACACATTTCAAACAAGTACATACAGCCCTCTGTATGACTTTCTGTTTGATCTCAGTCACCTACAAAACGTAATTCAGCATGTTTGCTACTATATAAGATGATTAATAACATCACAACAGGACACTGTAAGACTTCAAATAGGGCTTGATAAGATTTTCTCTTCCAAGCAGTCGTTGGTGCAGCTTTGGATTGTTGGTTCTTCTTTACGTCTCAGAGTTCAATTAAAACCAGAAACTGTATAATGCATGAAAGGTGATACCTTCAAAATGAAAAACAACTGCCTCCAACTTGAATTTAAAAAAAAAAAAAAAAAGGTAAGATGACCAGCTACATTCAGTATTTTTACTTACCCACTCTTCATTGGAATGCTTACATCTACTGACACTGCACTCTGCGGAGGTGGACAAATAAGAAACGTCTATTGTTCCAAGCGACAAAGCAGTTTCATCCATGACACACGAGTTAACTGAAGATCAGATGCTGTAACAGATAAATATTTATATAAATACACAGGCACACAAATATAAATATTTACACAAATACATACACACAAAAACATAATTTCAGTGACGAGAATTCACAGTAAATTAGCTAACAGCTGTTTCTGCACTTTTCAGTAGAAGTTAAGATACTGATGAAGTTTCTTTAGAGTCCACCCAATCGAAGCACACCAATCTGCTATCAGCCGTTTTCCTCCCTCTGCTGTTATTCCCAATGCAGATCAATGCATTCCCTTTATGCTTCCCCACCGTTCTTCACTGCGTGACTTAAACCAGCTGCGAGGTTACACATTTCACTCACACTTTCAAAAGCTTACCGTTCTCTTACACTACGCAAACTCATCCTTTCATCATTTGCTTCCAGAAGACGCCTATCACCTATACCAAACTTCATTTACACTCTCTCCTAATCCCATCTCACATTATATTCTATGTGCCTGCTCTAGCTGCAGTCAAACCAGTTTGCAAACTCCTCAGACGAAGGAGTGCTGCGTACATAAGTACACCCCCACTTTCCACACGCCGGTGCCATAAGCGACATTACACACCCGCCGGACTGAAAAGCACTTTAGGAGTCCAAACGAACACAATTACTTTGAAATGGAAGTTTTATCTTCCATACAGTAAGCAAGGCAAACAATTCTCCCTCTCCAAACTCAAAAAAAAACCAACCAAGCAGGCCACACAGAACAACTCAGCACGCTGCACTGCCGACCTGCAGGCAACGAAGCAGCTCAACGTGTAGACAAGAAGTGGCATTGAGAAAGGAATCCCAACGTTTTCATCCAGAAGAAGCATCAGGCAGCAGCTGCGCCCGCTGCACCCGCCCTGCAGTGCTCCTTGTACCACAGCCAAGCTACACGGCACCCCGGAGCGAGATGTTCTGCAGGAGCAAGGCCCAAGAACTAAGCACGGCACTCTGCCTCCCTCAGCTCCTTCCCACGCAGGCACAAACCTCTCCCAACACCCCACCTCCCCGTCCCACCCCCCATACACAGCTCTCCACACAGCCGCAGCCCCGCACGTGTGTGTCGTTACAACCTATGTGCGCAGGGAGTCCTCTTTTAGTTTTATTCGCCTCTTTCTTCACATCACCGCTCAGGCAAACCACCACCTAAACTACAGGGTAAATGCAAAAGAAAGGCTCACGAACGTGCGAGCAGAGACAACGGAACACGTCCTCAAATTATATTCAAGGTGACCTTGGCTGCACCTGCACGGCCAACAAACGAACCGAAGCAAATACACGACTACAAAAGCCGGTCCGAGCGGCGGCGGCTCCAGACGTACCTCCGACAAAATCCGCCCTTCCCAGCCCCCGCTCCGCTCACGCCGCCACCCGGCTGCAGCCCGCCATCCCCGAGACCGGCTATCAATAACACGGGGCGCTGAGCGCGGCACGGCCAGCGGCACAAGGGGCCGGCCCCCAGCAGAGCAGAGCAGAGCCCAGCTCTCACACCGCCCCCCAGCCTCCCCCGGCCCGCGCGGCCCGCCAGCCGCAGCTCCCCGTCCTCCCGCACCGTGCCAGCCGGTCCTCCTCAGCGCAGCCCGCGCTCACGCTCTCGGCATCACGCTCCGCGCCGGCTGCAGCCGCCGGCCCGCCCCCTCCTGCCCGCCCCCGCCCTGCCCTGCAGTGCCCCGCCGCCGGGGGCAGCACCGCGGAGCTCTCCGGCTGCAGCCGCTGCCCCTTTGCCGGCGCCGGGCCTGACGCGACTTCCTGAGCGCCCGCCGCCATGCTGCGCGCTGCGCCTTGCTCGGCCCCTCCCAGCAGCCCCGCGCTCCTTCTGCGCTGAGCACCGGCCGAGCTTTGTCTCCAGTCGGAGCTGCTAGAAATAAAACCTTTTTAAGAAGCAAACCGTAAAATCGTGTTCGGAGCTGTTGAAATTAGAACAACTGCGGGAAGTTCGGGATTGGTATCGATCCGCCTCCCCGGCCTTGCGGCACTGCCAGTTTGCCTTTCACTGAATACCAAAGTAAATGTTGATCGAGATTGCTGCATGCGAGCAAACATGGGATCAGCTTATATTTTGGCTTTGGCGCTGCTGGGCTATTTAAAGGCAGTGTCGCTGGGGCATAGTTCGAGCTGTGTGCCTGCAGGAAGGCTGCTGTCTGCACTGTTACTTCATACAGCAGCACAGGGATAAAGTAACACATTGTATATCCCATTTGTTTTTTAAATTAAGCCAGGGAGGCACTCTCTTTGAGGAGACCTCATTGCAGCCATCCAGTATTTAAGAGGAGAATCAACTTTTTATAAGGGTAAACAGTGATAGGACAAGGAAGAACGGTTTTAAGCTCAAGGAGGGAGAGTTTAGATTGGAAGTGAGGGGAAAGTTCTTTACAGAGGAAGTGGTGAAGTGCTGGAATAGCTGCCCAGAGAGGCTGTGGGTGCTCCGTCCCTGGAGGTGTTCAAGGCCAGGTTGGATGGGGCCCTGGGCAGCCTGGTCCAGTGCCAGATCTGGAGGTTGGTGGCCCTGCCTGTGCCGGGGGGGTTGGAACTTGATCCTTGGGGTCCCTTCCAACCCAACCAACTTGATCCTTGGGGCCAACCCAACCAGATTCTATGATTCTAGAGGCCATTTTGACCTTACTACAAGCAAGAACTAACCATGCTTGTCACATTGAAAGCGCACGAGGCTTGACAGACAGAAACCCAAACCATTCACATTAGTGAACTTCCCCATTTTCCCATTTCTCCCATATCCAGGACAATGTTTACTATTCTTTCCAAAACAAAAGAGCTGATGCTTTCCTAAGTGTATTCTGCAGCTTATGGCCCAGAAGAGATTCAGGACTTCTTCAGCAAGCAAAGGTACTCTGTTATAGGACGGGCTTTGGAGCTTACAACTGCTTTTCACATCCCACTTTAATAATGTGATCTAGTGAAAAACACAGCTCCTGTAAGAAGATTGTATTTCTGCATAATATACAGAGCAGTGCTTAGGAACAGTATACAGATCCTAAGATCTTGTATTCTGTATAGAGGAAGGACATTTTCTAATTGTATTTCTTACAGCACATTCACATTCTGGAGTTTTCTCCCAGTTTTCTCATCATCTGGGCCAAGAATTCCAGATCTGATTAGTGCCTATGTCAGTTCCCATGAAGGAGAGTCAGTTCAAACAGTGCCAGACACCCACTCCCAGGCTTTGGTCTTCCAAAGGTCGCGTCTTGTGGCCACTTGTGAATTGCCAGCCTCTCACCGATCAGCCTCATAACAAAGCATTTGACTTCACACCAACTTTTTGTGAGCTACTTTAGTGGAAGTCAGTGAGAAAGAAAGAGCAGAGTCTGCTTTCTGTTGTATCTGTAGAAGCTAAATGGATTTGTAACTGCTTTGCGGCCCACACTGGGTCCTGTGGGGAATTTGTCCTAGGTGGGAAAAGCACACATTGAGAGAAGGAACACTGAACAGCCCTCAAAGGGAAATCCAGTGCTACGTAGCCTGTTTTTGTATCTGTCTTTGCATAAAGAGCTCTTCAGAGCGGCAGCCAACATCCTGATATAACCTGCAGCCCTCACCCTGATTGTAGCATCTTGGCTGAGACCGTGTGCTGATGGGGGAGCCCGGAGCTGTGCCTCAACAAGCAGAGCTGATCTGAAAATCACATTGGAGGAAATGATTCAGCAACTGGATTGCAAGAAAACTGAGTGAAACAGAGATGGCAAGAAATACTGAGTTGAAGAAAATGCATAAAATGTAAAGGTTGAAGTTCTAATTAGCATCATTTAGTCACATTATTGCTTCATTGCATTTGTATTTTTCCTTGGGACTCTACTAATAGGTACTTTCCATTATAAAGGACTGGAAGTATCACTTACACACAATTTTACCTTCTCTAGGTGTAGAATTGCTTTCATTTTCTCCCCTTTTGCACAGTTTCTCCTTGTCAAAATATGAGATCAAACAGCTCACTCAGTTTCAGCACGCTGTGTTGTAACTCAGAGTAAGCTCCTAGCCATGGAGAGTGAAGTGCTGGTCTACATCACATCCCTCCAATCCCATGGACTGAATGCAGATCTTTTAACTTATTGTTTCCTTGCACACTTTCTTTTGCATTGCTAAAATGGTTATTTATTTGATGTAAGTAAAACAAAACTGGTTTGATCATCATTTCACGCTAGTTTGTAGAGCATATGTCAGTGTCTATGAGAAAAGTGCTTAGGCAGTTCTTGAGGCTGATTTGAAAAGAGTAGTAAACAGATGCAGTGTTTTACTCATATATAGTGATTCTAATTTAAAAAAAAAAAAAAAAAAAAAAAAAAGAGTTGTTTCTGGTATGATTTCAAAGCAGTGCTTTTGTTTGTCTAACCTTAGCAAATTCTTGGCTTATTGTCATATAAATCCAGAGATAATTTTGTCACTCATCTGAAAAGGATAAAGAATGAGTGCAATGGCAATTGCAGTGCAGCGGGATCTTTTTGCAGGATACACTTGTGTAAATCCTCAGGCTTAGTGGTAAAATCTCATTCAGTATTCTGTGCTTGGTGCTGATGTTGTGTTGCCATGGAATCTGGGAAGTGGGAAAAAGATTGGAGTGCCCTAAAGAAACAGTATTTGAGGGCTGCCTGTGTGCCAGAAAACTTAAATACTACTGGCTCTTGCTTCCAGAAAACAGGGACCCTACCTGGCTTCCGCTGAAGTCAATGGGGGCTTGCCACTGATCTCGGTGGGAGCGGGAGCACCCCTGAATTTTGCAGTGCATCTTTTAAAACTTCTTACAATGAGGTGTTTCTGTGCCAGTGAGGCCAGCAGGGGAATTTGCATTCGATGGCAAACCAGCAGACCTCTGGCACTCTGTGAATAGGCTGCAAACCACCTCATGCATGGCAGCCTGCAAATGAGAACGAGCCGGTAGGGTTCACGTTTTGTCAATTAATGATCAGTCTTTCCTATGTTCACATTCCTCATGAAGCATCCAACAGAGCGCAGTGAAGCACCTGTTTGCTGGAGGATGCTGTGGGGAGGAGGGGGTGTAGGGCAGAGGGAGCTGCTTTGTACATAGTGGCTACCCCTGCTCCATGCTCCCATCTCGCTTTCAGCAATTCCCATGATGTCACTCCTACAGCAGAGACATCCTCACAAAAGAGTACACTGCATCCTCTTTAAAAAGAAACTTCCACCAGCCCAGGGAGTGCTACAAAACTTAGGAAACCAAAAACTGCATGAGGAGGGAGAAGAGACACAGACAAAGATCCTTTGTTTGCAGTGACCGAGCTTGACCTCACGTGACTGTGAACAATAATGAATATGCAATTTGGCAGCCACAGGACTCAGTGTCAGCAGCATTTTCTTTGGTATAAAATATACCGAGAGCATTTGAGACTGCCAAATGGCCATGAAATAGACTGATAAGATTGTATGTAGAAATGGCTTGGCTATACTTTATATCTCCTTTCAGGACAAATGATTTCTTCTCATCTATTTCATCTCCCTTATCTTGAGAACCAGTACAAAATTCATTAAGAGTACAGTGACTCTCTCCTGTGTAATACAGCACGTTGCGTTTCTGTAGTTTCTTCCCATTCAAATATCACATTTGCTCCTTGAAAAGATAAAGGCGTTTCAGCCCAAGGTGCTCCCTGCTTTTCCCTCGATTTTGTAACTTGTGTCATTACAAAAATGGGTTTTGTTCTAACAGAAAGCATTATTGGATTAAAACCAGTATAACTAAGTTTTAAACTTACAGACAACATAGCACCATTCATTTATCAAGCAATAACACGCATACTTGTATTACATACAAATCAGAAAATCTTGAGTATCCAAATGAATTTGCCAGCATTTTTAACTTAGGGATGCTGAGTGGCAAAATTTGGAATAAGATTCCCCTCCCTCCCCCCAGAACTTAAGCAGCTCTCTAGCAAAATAATACAAACTTTCCCATACCTATGATGAATAAGGACTGCGTTTTTTAAGGGTAAGTAGTTCAGTTCTCTGTTTTTGTTTGTTGAGGATATTTGCAAAGCTGATTGTATTTAAGAGTTGACTTTATCTGAAAAATAACAAAAATGAAACACTGATTTATTATATATTGGCCCGAAATACTGTGAGACTCATCAGAAACATTTGTAAATCATTCAGTATGTGTGAGAGACTTTGGTTATAAAAAGGATAAATTCTGTGCTTGCAGATATTTCAATCTCCACTAATGGCTTTATGTCAAGCCCAAAGGACTTTTATTTGTTGCCTGGTCTCCACAGAAGTCAATGAGAAAGTCAGTTCCCTCTTGTTTCATAGAATGATAGAATATCCTAAGGTGGAAGGTACCCATAAGGATCACAGAATCCAGCTCTATTCAGTACCTTTCCAAGGATGGAGTTCTACTTTCTATCCCTCCAAAGAAACAACCAAGAAATGGAAATAAATCTGAGAGTTGAGGGGAGTATGGACCATTTTGGGGGTAAAAAAAAGGCATGACATAAATAAATCACAAAATGGTGATCTTATCAAACTCAGTGTGACTCATCCTTGAGGACTGGCAAATTGCTGTAGAATAACACAACCCCTAATTATGGTGAAATGCCAGACTAGCCTTTCATCAGTATCTCTAGAAGAGGTGGTTTTCACTGCTCAGGTTGGCTCTGTTCTGCAGCTGTTGACTTGAGAACCACTTTCCACATCTTCCAACCCACAGGACTGTGGATATTGGAAGTCCGGATCACAGGTGGGTCTTTTGACCACCAGCCCAGAAAAGCCTTTACAACAGATTATTACATGAGGTTTCAAATACACAGTGTCCCACTCCTTCCCTTTAGTAGGGGTATTTGTGTCCCCCAGCCTGGAGCTGGTATTAGATACAATCCCCAGATTGTCCACATGTCACCAGGTGTGGGAGAGGCACTGGGACTGCACCAGCAAGGTACAAGTTGTGGGTGTTGCTGTGTGGCTACTGGAAGAGGCTCAGTACTTCTGCTGTGAAAGGCACAAACACTTGGTTGTGACACTGTTAGAATTGCTGGGACGTCTTTTGCTAACACCTCGAGAGGTCTCACGAGTCTGTTCTGACCTAACACAGTGGTCCTGGCACCGACTGCCACATGGGTTCCTTCTAACTCCAGATATTCTAGGATTCCATATTCCAATGAAGGTGTCACAACCCCAGTATTTTCCCATCTCCTGTTTGATTAGCTGTTCTGCAAGTGAGCGGAGCCATCTCCCAAACGCAGGCGCCTCACAAACCCCCACCCAATTTACCCAGGAAACAAAATGGGTTCAACTGATTTTGCTTCTGCAAAACAAGTACCAAAACTTCCCATAATTGTTCTCACTTTTTTTAAAACATAAATCCCACCAGAAGAATACAAGATCTCCAGTCTTCAGTTTATCACACACATATCTATTACTTTGCATTACTGATATTTTCTATGTAGTTATCTATGAGCACAATAAACAAAAGGCAAGCTATACATTCTGCTTCAGCACCACAAAACTGACTAAGTACCCCGACAAAAGCAATTTTATTTTACTTTTTGCCTTTGGCTTTTTCTTTACACTAATCTGGCTATACCAGTTGCTACATTCCAATTCTGACATTCAAATCATGTTGAGCAATTTTCCCAGTGCGTTTCCCAAACAAAAGCATCTTTTTCCTACTCCCACTTATGCGTCTCCTGAATCTGGGTACTGCAGAAAATACCCTTGTTAAAGTCCTGTAACTTTTCAGTGACTAAATAACAGATATTCAGCTCACAGCAGGATAAAATTCTGCTTAGGTTGGAGTGTAGTGGTTTTTTTTGTTTGTACACACGTGTTTATTTTTAACTGTTTGAAGCATAACCTAATTATTTTCCAAGCTCCTTATGCCTTTGTGACAGCACAAATCTTTTATGCATTTACCCTACACTGTTCTTGGATGTTCACTTGGAATAGCAAGTTCTTGAAAATAATATCTACTCTTGCAAATAGATGATGTTTTTGCAGTTCTTTCCTTTGCACTTTATGAAAGGACATTGCATATTTACTAGCTTTGTATTTGTACATGGCCAGCCATTGCTTCAGGAAAATTATATGGCGTGCAGCATGACAGGGTGGTTCCATCTTGTTGTCTGTAGGGTTAGGACCGAGTCACTCCACAGGTCTGCCAGATTTAGAACCATATATACCTAGTTTATAGTTACTGCTCTTTTCTCTTTGTTTCTCTCTCAGTAGCAGAGGTAAAGCAGAATTAGGTTTTGCAGGGCTTTTTGTTTACATGTAGTGAGAGTTACCCCATCATCTTGCAGATAAAACTGAGCCCCTGCAGTCAAGCTTTTCCCAGCTTTTCTCATGAAAGATATTTCTGAGCATTTTCACCTCTGACATTTCTCAGATTTGTTTTTGGAGATAGTTAACAGTCACCATTTCTTACATGCATACGTTTAAACTGTGATAATCAAGTTAATGAATTAAAAAGCAACAACACAAAAAACTACTGGGAAGCACTGCCAATGTTCATCAATGGATGAAAACGTTACACAGGAAAAAGTGGATGTTCACAGTGACCAAAACAATAGAAAAGGGATGAAATGCAAGAGTGCACCAAGAAACTGACACAAATTGCCTACAAGTTTTCATTGTCATCGGTTAGAAATGGCAAAAAACAACCAACCAACCAACTAAAAAAAGCCAGCCACCTTGGGGTTTAAGTTGACCACACCATGAGTGTAAGCCACCAATGTGGTGCCACATGAGAAAGTATTTCCTGCAGTATTTCCAGCACAACCAGAATACATTCCTGCATTATTTGACATTACTGGGGAAGGTATAAAACCTTATCTACAGTACCATGTTCAGTACAGCTGCCATCCTTCTAAGCAGATGACTTCCCACAGTAACAAGTGCAGAGGAGGGCTAACACTATGTTGATTAACTCTAAAGCAACAGTGATGGAGAAGGAGGATCCTTTCTAGAAATTCCTCAGGGAAAACACTAGACAAGAAAGAATGCTTCTGTGAGCTATGAGGTAACGTTGGCACAACTGAGAAAATGAGTAAGCACTGGCCAGATCACAAACTGGAAGAGGCTCCTATGCAGTTAAAAAGTAATTTCTGGAACAGCCTTCCAAGAGATTTTTTGGGCAAAAAAAAACCCAACAGCCTCTGGTCCAACCTACATCATGGGATCATCCAGACATTTTCGGCCATCCCTTGTTCATTTTTAGCTCCTCTGGTAAATCATTAGCATCTGGGCCAGGATACACCATCAATAATCCCAGAATTATGAAAGATGGAGCAAAATTTCATAATTTTTTTTTTTTTTACACTAGGAACACAAGTTGCAGCTATAAATATCTTAGGTACCATACTTCAGCAATATTTCAAGTGGTAGCATAGTTATCTGTTCATGATTAACCCTCAAAATGAGAGCCAACAAATTTTGAAACGTGACTTATTTTCAATATCTAGGCCTTGTTAAATTCCACATAGCCCAGGTCATATTGATCTGGAGAGAAAGTTATCTGTATCTCTGTACTTGCAAAATCTGGAAGTAGAACAGTGAATGATCAAAGAACCTGAATGCCATTTTGTAATTTTGTGGTCAGTAGCACAACACACTCTCTCCCCTTCTCTGTTCCATCCTTTTCTATAGGGTACATCAATGTAGGATGGTTTCTGACTACGGGTGTGCCACATCTTGTATTCACATGGTCAGCTGATGTTCAGAATTGAAAAAGCTCCATGCAAAGCAGAGGACCAGATTATCTGTGCTGATGGGGCACTCCAGTGAAGAAACGCCTAACTTGTGGGGTTTGCTATTAGGCTTCAAAGTAATAATTCAGACATCTGTTAATGGAAAGAATTTAAGTGTTGTTATAGCTGGCAACATTGCAATCATAATCCTTTTAGAATACTTCTGATTTAAATACTTATTTCGCTTCTCTTAAACTAAATTCTCCCCACTAATCTCAAGTGTCTTCAGTCTTCTCCATTCCAGGCTAACTTCTGTCTTTAGTGCAAATTCCAAGACATCTTTAGACTCTCTTTCATCAGTACAGATGCTAACTTGGCCTAATTAAAAACAGATTAAATACAAGAAAAAAAACCAAACACATTGGGTGATGTATAAAATGCACCTCCTCCCAAACAAACAAACAAACAAACCCACCTTGTAACTTGACTTCTGGTGTCTTCTCTGTCTATGTGTCACTGTGTTTCAGACAATTTAGCATGACACCCTTGGGGAAAATCATGGCAGCACAAAAGCCAGTGGTAAAACTCCTACGCAGAACTTCATCACACATGTACCATGCTACAGGACAACTACAGCTGCATGCTTCCCGAAGCCTCTTTTAACTTCTATCGGCCTTCTGTGTTAATCAAGCATGTGGCTTATGTAGGGATGATATTAACGAGCATAAAATTAATTGCACTGAGAGTAACCTTTGTAACCATGCACACATTATCAGTGGTGATTTGTGCAGGACACCTCATGGAGCTGTAATCTATGCATCCTTTCGTAACAGGCATTAAGAAGCAGTTGCACAACTTAACACAAACACCAACCGATGAAAATCCATGGCACGGACAGGATCTTGAGTAACAGCCAAAGCAGGGCCAGAAGGTAAATTCTACCTGCAGGAAGTCTTTTTCCATGCTAAATGCATCTCAAGAGATGCTCTGAATTTCAGTGGCTCATAAGCAGATAGTACATTTGCAAGTCTTAATGAACAGTCTGCCAAAAAGTTGGACTTTATTGTAAAAATGTTTGCCTTTAAGACCCTGCTAATACAAACTTTGGCCAACACTGACACAAAATGTGTGCGCAATTCAACTCATATCTTTATTGACTGCAATAATAAACTTTTGCTCTAAAGCAAACAGATCATTAGCAAACATATTGTTGTGCACTGTGGTCTCTTGGGCCTCTCTCTTCCCATGCTCCAATTCTTTCACTTGCTGTTCACATGCTTGAAGTTTGGTATGCAAGCCTGTCTTGGATTGTGCCAGGGCCTTGCAGCTTTCTCAGATCTACTACAGGAATATTTATTCCCTAAACAAAACTAAAGTCCATTCGTCAAAGCCATAAACAGCAGATAAATCACCAAAAGATGTTTCTCTTGAACAAGGTGTTCTCTCAAATACGTTTCGCTGCAATTTACATCCAAGTCAGCCATGCTTGAAAACACTATAATTATGTCACTCAGGAACATAGTTTTATTATTTTTTCTTAATGAAATAGTTCCCTAAGTGGTTTCTACCACCTACAGTTTGAAAGACAGTATAATCGCATATAGACTTCTTTCCTCCCAAGCAGAAATCACACCGCTATTATGTGCAAAGTGCCATTTTATCTCTATATACTGCTGCTTACAAACTAAGTATCCATGAGTACAGAGAAATCTGGGAAAATTTCATGAAGGATTTACTTTCTATCTTCTGAATTCCTTTTAACTTCCTCACTAAATTTTTTTTGATGTTTCTTTGTACAGGTTGTTCCAGAATTGTTTGTCATCTACAATATCCCAATTGTATTGCTTGAACAAGCAGAGAGATATCATTCCATGGATTTATTTCTAACTGGATTTTCCGTCCTTGATTAAAAAGTAACAATACAACTTTGATTAAAAAGTAACAATAAGGGAACACACAAAAAAGATGACTGTAAAGCAGGTCATGATTCTAAAAATAAATAACATAAATAATGAAAAAAATGAAGCTGCTCTACCCCAAGCAATTCAGTTCACTTTGCCTATTGCAGGAGACCTGCAAACCATGAATTTCCCACCCCTCCCTCTGCCTGAGCACTGTATAAAAAGACAACATAGTCGGTGTCTTACCACATCTGACTGGTGCTGCCAAATGTTTGGTCATAGACAGGGGCATAAATCAGATCTGCCTGGATGAAACATGATTCATATTTAGAGGGGAGGTACCCAGGAGACGTGCCAGGGATTATCTCTGCCTCCTGCTATTTTATCTTCCCTGGTGAGGCATTTATATGGCTCCCATTACTATGCCTGGATATATGGGAAGATAGAGCTATTCTTACAACACCCAAATAGGGTGGAGAGCTTATATGGTTCATCTCAGGCCAGAAGTTTGAAGCAGAACACATCGTTACACTGGCTTCACAAGCACTTGATCAATAGAAAATGCTAACCAACCATTTCTGTATAAATCAACACTTAGCCCCATTCCCAAAACATTAGTGCTACCAAAAATGTCATCAAGAATTCCCAAATTGGATGCTTCATTGGAAATTAACCAATAGTTATAATGAACTGGTGTTTGATTCATCATGACAGCTTCTTCTCAAATGCTCTTAAGCTATGGCTGCCGAGATAAATATATTTCAGGACAAGACTTCTAAAAGTCTATTTTAGATTTTCAAAGTTAGAATATCAGAACATGCTTTAATACAGACTTCTACATGAAATTAACTGGAAGCAAAATGTATTTGTTTACATCCATCAAGAAGTTATCCCTAAGATACATTTTATATGAATATGATCTTGTTGGTTTACTGAAGCCAGCTGTGAGGTTTCTGTATGGGACAAAGGTGTGGTGAACATCTGCCATGAGTGATATAAGTTCAGGCTGATGACTGCCTGACTCCTGTAGCTTTTCCTGTAAAGGGACCATTGCTGGCTAATGGATCATACCCCACTTAGTCCATAACCTCTGTGCAGCTGCTTTGACACAGTATGTGCATGATGTTCTTATTTATACAATTTATTATTCCCATGTGATACCACACAACCAGAAAGCATTAACATGTTTATAATTATTGTTATCTCTGAAATGGCCACATGCTTACCTTCCTGGTAGGATGTTGGGAAAGACGATTGTTATTTGGAGAGGCCCTTAAGACTGCTGAATGGTAATTCCTGCCAGAGAGAGACAAGTCTGATCCACTGACACTTGTTTAACAAACACCCACTACATTGCCCTTGCAGTCTTTACAGCTTCACAGCCTTAGTAGCCAAGAGAAATAAGCGAGGCTTAATTGCTCAAATGTAATAATGGGTTTAGACAACGTTTGGCAATGAAAAATATATCCTCAGTATGTTGATATCTTTTCCTTTAAAACATCTGTTTTTCCAGTTTTACCTAAACCAGCTTTTAGTTATTATTCTTTGTTCCAGAGTAATGACAATATGTTGGAGATTCTGTTTCAGGAGAGATGTAATTCAGGTACCTCCTGCTTTCATTCTCCAAAGTGTGCCAGGACCCTTGGCTAGGCTACACACTGTGCAACATCCTCCCTGGCATAGTGCATCTTGGGAGAGATCTTGAGATAGAAGATCATACACCAAAATGTATCTTTCAGGTCTCCCTACGATATTTCTGAGTAGGTATGCATTGTAGTTTTCTCTTTAAGAAATCTTTGGACAAACCTGTAAGTGCAGACTAACTTGTTTCTTTATGCAGTGACAGCACTGCACATATACATGACAATACATCCAGTAAGCTCAGCTGTGCAGGGCTGTTTTGGGGCAGAAAAGCATAAATAGATAATATCGTCTCAAACTCAAGACCTGGCCCTTCAGCATTTGTTCAGCTGATCAGTTCTCTTTCTGCAGGTGAATCCTACTGGTGCTGAAGGGTCCTGTGATGATTAGAATTACAGGAGCCATGGCACAAAACTGGAAATTCACTTCCAACTCATTCGTTATGCATGAAATGGTTTCAGTTCTCTTAACAGCCAGGCCTATGTGGATCATACACGGGAAGAACGAAAATCTCTAAGCATTCAACATGAGTGTAACAGTAAAGTACTGCAGTAAATGTGCATCTGCAGACTCCTGCACAGTAAGTGGGATGAGCTGGTCGTTGCTGCTGGGCCATGCTTCAGACCAGCGCTTTCCACAGAGAGGAAGTGGGGCAAAATGAAGGCTACAGGGAGTTCCCACAGCCCACATTTTTACACCAGCATGTCTAAATGTTCCCAGTAGGTCTCCAAAATTTCCATTTCAGCCCCTGGATATGTATAACGGAAAGACTAAGATTCAAACTACAAGAACCATAAAAGGCAGTAAGGAAGAAATCTATGCATGAATAAGGGGAAGGAAGAAATAGTTTCACTATTCATTATTCAGTGCAGACGGAAATCTGCTCATGAATAACGTGGAGAAGTCTGAAGTGTGTTGTGTCGTTCCATTTTCCATGACTACCCCAGATAAATAACAGCTCACTGAGTGCTTTTGCTAATTCGTTGAGTATTCTAATGCAGATTTTTTCAGATTCTGGTTCTCTTCTATATACATGTATTAAAATTATTCTTCAACCTGTTATTTCTGTGTCTCCTACCACAAAGTTGGAATTCATTTTGCTAAACTTCTGGACACAACTAGCTTTCATTTGGAAGCCTTGAATAATTGCACTTTCTTATCATATGCTATCTGATCTCTTTTACCTGTTAGGTAGCAAACTTCCATCTTGCTTTTTTCTTTAGTTTACATTTTCATTATGGAATCTTTTCTTTTTGCTTTTATGTAACCTCCCAAGTATATCTCAGTTTAACTTTCCAGGCTTTGTTCCTGTATTCTTGCCCTTCATTCTCATCCTCAGTTGTATCTCCTTACTCCTACTTTTCCTACACATTTCACTTGGATTTTCAACTCACAGAAGTAATCCTGCTGCAGCTCTGTCAGTTTTGGGTGAAGTATGTCGATACAGCTCACTCCAGATCAGCAAATTATTCAATTTTTAGTCTTTTCCAAATGCACCCCTAAAATAAATTCGATTATTATATTACTCAGGAAAATCCAGTTGCTGCTAATGGTATGATTAGTAGATATTCAGATGAGTGGAACAGATTTGGTGCTAATCAGGTGAGAAAGTCTAAAGTAACAACAAAGAAAAACATTGTGGGTTCTTAAACTAGAGGAGAGTAATCATCTGGGATAATATTGCATATGTTGTAAACACAATATTGTAACCATAGCTGTAGGGCAAAGGGAGTTGTGATTCTCTTTACCTGGCCACGTGCTAGACCTACAAAGGACCAAACAGCCCACGAGTACAGGTGTTGCTCTGGTACACTCAGAAGGGATGATCATTTTACCTTTTTTGTTTGTTGTTTTGGTGGATTTTTGTTTGTTTGTTTTAAAGCATTAATAGTGCAAAACTGGAATAGACAGCTAGGTCCAAACAAGTTATACGAATGATTTGCCACTCCCTGTTTTCTCTCTACTTTCTCTGTACCTCCTAAAATATAGAAAAATCATCCTAAGTCCTACTTAGTCCTACTAATACTGAGAGATTACTGAGAGGCTAATGGAAAGCTGACCTAGACTGAAGGGCAAATGTACTGGGTGAGTTTCATCCAGCTAAGCTTTGACATCTATATCTGTACCTCACTCTGGAAAGAAACATTTGTTTCTAGGGCACAGTTCATCTGATCTCAAAGTAGATGACTCGAACATTCAGAGGCATCATTCCTAACAACCTCTGAAGGAGCCTCCTTCTCTGCACTGAGCACAAAATTGGCTTGAGATGGCTAGCCCAAATATAGGCAAACCACTGATTTCTAGTACTGGGCAGGGTAAGCCCCATCCCAATTGGCAAGCCTTGGCAGTACAGTACATAGAGGTAATTGTGTACAGATGCACAGGGCTAGCATATAGAGATGTTTGTATTTACCCATTAGACCAGCTGTAGGAAGTCAAAGCTAGGCTTGAAAATATGAAACTTTAAACAACTTCAAAAGCTCAGACCTATTCCAGCAATACTCTGCAACTGGACTCCCATCTTCCCTGCCGGGTTGTTCCAGTCCCTGGAGCAGATATTAGCCTCCCACTGAAGATCTCCAAGAATCTAGTCAGGATAGAGCTAATTATAGGTAATCTGCTGATACATAATTAAATATGCTCACCAACACGACTTGCTGGTTATGTGGTATGCTCTGCTTTACCAGGTAAGAGGATCTGACATTGAACAGTAATAAATACCAGCTTGGACTGCAGGAGATTAGTGATTTGAAGCACCTGTTGTGTGGCAAAAGACATCCAAGCCAGAAGGCAGCTCAAACAAATTCCCTTAACCAAGGAGGCCTTGCCATTTATGTGCTCTGAAATATAAGGCTTCATTAATCACTATGAAGGAATAATTTTTGACTATTTACTTTTTACTACAGATCAGAAGAGGAGTGAATGTAACCACAGAACCACCCATAGTGCTCAGTGTGCTACAGATATAGTAAGAAGAGACAATTCTTCCACTAAGGAGACTGCAAGCTAAAAATACAAGGCAGAGGCTGAAGGGCATCCAAAGGCACAGGGCAGCACGCTGTGCCTGTGATCACTCAGTTGGTCTCTGCCCAAGGGTTGCTCTCTGTCCCTGCAGGACTTCTTGAATACAGCCCAGACAGTGACTGCAAACATGAGAAAAGACTCTAAAGACCACTAAAAAAAAATTGCATGGAATGTCTTTAAGTTAATATAAAGCCAAAGATGTTGATGAGTGCAAGGCTGCATGAGTTGCTGGCTACTTTTCCGTAAAACAAATGGCAGAACTTGCTCCTAAATGACAAACTGTACCAACACACTGTCTGAGGATTGATAAAACCAGTAGTGGCATTTACTGGGAGCAGTCTCAAATTGAATCAGAAGAACCTGGAAGCTCTTCTGCAGAAACTGTTATACAAATCACCAGGTGAGCTTTAGGAAAGGTCCAAGGCACCGCAGAAATCACTGACCTGGATGCACAGGCCTGAAGGGGGGCTTTCACTTACAACAATATTCCCAGAGCGCTTTCATGCTGAACATAAGAAATGGGAATACGTTCTATATAACAGCACAGAGGCTCACCCATGGAACATGAGTGATTCTGTTTTCTACAACTTAGAAACCATAGCTAATACAAGAGTGAACATACCTTAACTGCTGAATCTTGATGGGAGAGACGAGATGAAATTATGTCCTCTGAAGTGTTTAAACCACCATCAAATACACCCAGGGCTCAAAAATACACAAAAGACCCCAGTGAGCATGGCAAGTTACAAAACGAGTCCAAAGTGTTCTGTTCAAGTCTCTCCTTCGAGGTTGCCATCAAATGTGAAGCAGCCAAATGAAAAAAAAAAAAAAAAAAAAAAAAA
>PPHD01010170.1:0-19899 GCA_002909625.1 Bambusicola thoracicus
ACAGAATCACAGAATGGCCTGGGTTGGAAGGGACCTCAAGGATCATGAATCTCCAACCCCCCTGCCGGGCAGGGCCACCAACCACCCCATTTACTAGACCAGGTTGCCCAGGGCCTCGTCCAACCTGGCCTTGAACACCTCCAGGGACGGGGCATCCACAACCTCTCTGGGCAGCCTGTTCCAGCATCTCACCACTCTCCTGGTAAAGAACTTCCCCCTAATTCTGTGTGCTGTAAGATACGAATAGGGACTATACGCAGTGCTCCATATTCCTCATGGCTCCGGCCAGGCAGTCGCACACAACTCTGTCAGAAATGGCTGCCAAACACCTCCTGCCAGACTTACTCCCCTTAGCAACTTGTAGGTCTCCCCCTGTTTGTGGGCGACTATCCTTTTGCCACTTCAGTGAAAGCCCAGCAATTCCTGTTCCCAGTAAGGGAGATGCGAGGTGCTAACCCCTGCTTGCTCCCTGCTTTCCTCTTCCTTCTCTCATGCTGTACTCTCCTTTTTGTTACACGTCCCAGCAGCTTCCTGGGTCTGTGAAAGAGTCCCGCTGCGTGCCACAGCGGATTTATGCCATTCAACCACAGTGCCCAGCGCTACAGGCACTGCCTGCCCATCTGGTATTCAGCTGGTACATCAACCCCAAACGCTGAACAATGCTGTCAAGTTTCCAGCTTGCACTGGCTCTGAGAGTAAAAGCAGGCAGGGAGAAGCTCTGGGACAACTTAGCACACTCCAGCAGGTCTCATGCTTCTGCTTCAGGTCCCTGACAGACGGCCAAATATTTTCCATCCTCCTAACGGCTCTCTGCAATTTCATTCCTAATGCAGCAGCAAGGTGCTCTGCCCAGCTTCAAGTGCAGCACATGACATGCAACATTAGAGTGTTAAAGTTAACACTGTAGATGGTTAGAATTGCAGCACCGTGATGCAATACCTGCCAAGCAGTACTGAGCTGTGATTTCTCCCTCAATCTTGGTGCTGAACACTCACCTCCTCTTTCCAGCCAAGTTCATTCCTAAGTGAGATCCCAGAAAGGGCTTCTGTGGCATCTTCTGAAACACTTCTCATCTCTTAAACCCTGTACACGAGGCAGCGGATACTCGTGAGAGCCAACAGCTAGATGGAGCTTACTGCATAGCTCGGCAGCAGCTCACACATCTAACCACTGCTCTCATGATAAGCAAAACTGCCACCAGCATCACAAAACATTCCAGCAGTTCTGAATGCTTGCCATGAAAAACAAGCCAGCAAGCCTCTAAAACCCACTGTATCTGCACGCTTCTGACTTGCTCCCAGTTACACCGTGGGAAATCATGCCAACTTACATCTGTAGGATGCTGTAGATGTAGAGCATGTCCCCACAGGCACCTTGGATTGCCCGCTTGCTTGCATTGCTCACATTTCCCGCTGATGCTGGGTGAACCTGCCCAAGCTGTGGCTTCCAAGTTTGTGCACAGTGCCACAGCAATGGGGCTTCAGGGTTTCAGGGTGTCAGCTGGTCAAAGCGGGAGATAGATAGAGTGGGACAACTGTTCATATAAACCTGCTCTAACAGCCCATTAGCGCCTCCTCCTCAGGCACTGGTGTGGCCTCACCTCAAACACTGGGTGCAGTTTGGAGTACCATGGTGCAAAAAGGCCATCAAGCTACTAGAGAGAGTCCAAAGGAGGGCTACAGAGATGAGGAAGGGTCTGAGGGCAAGGTGTGTGAGGAGCAAGGTTTTAAATTCACTTAGCTATGACATACATTTAACATGCAGAGGTTGTTTCAGCAACTTCCAGGAGAGCAATTGCAGGCCTCATAGAATTTCATCTCAGCCCTGGAGTTATGCTTGTATTTGGAAGGAAATGGTCCATACGTAATTAGCATTGTAATCAGGGACAGAGCGGGAACTCAGGAGAGCGCAGACTCGACAATTAACAAGTAATGTTGCAAGGCAAGGCTGGCCATAACAAATGTTCTTATTAAGTCAGCACATGATATATTCCGTCACAGCACAGTTAGCATGCCTATGTGAATGCTGCAGAGTATCTGTGATAAAACTCCCATTCTGACAGACACAGGAATCTTTCTTTTTTCAGGCAATGCGGCCGGAATATCAAATCTCTTCCCTCTCCACAAAAGTAATTGATTCCATTTGAATTTTTTCCTGCACAATCAAGGCGCAGATGATCAAACAAAGTGATAGGAAAGTTAGAATTCATCTTACATATACTCTTTTCCAATAGGACTGACAAAAAATAGCAGTTCTTTCCAACTCTTAAGTGGCTTGGAACTGATCCTCGCTTAACATTCTACTTCACAAATGTTAAAGGAAATGCGTATGTAAAGGATTTTTGTTTCCTGCACTCACTGTTATGGTGCCATAAATACCTCAAATACCGGGCAGCACTGTTGGGCTGACCAGCAGCAGTGGTGCTGAAGCACAGCACTCGTACCCTTGTCAGCTCCAGCCTCCTCGCTGCAGACTCCAGCTCTGCCTCATGAGAAGGTGGGCAAAAGCAGCACCGCATACATACAACATATTGTGAGACAGAAATAAAACTCGGGCTTTTAGCCTGATTTCTAAAATAATTAAGCACACTCCAGTTGCTGAAAATGATGAGAGAGGACAGAGACCAAAACTCACTAAGTATACATATTACAAGCATTTAATTAACCACAGAAATAACTCAGGCTGCAAGTTGCCTCTGCAAGCTCTTTTCAGTACAGCTGAAAACCTGCATTTCTATTATTTTGAAGAGCTCAGGACTTTTGCCCCGTGTAACTGGAGGTCAAGGCAAGATTTAAGCACCAGGAAATGACATTCTGCTTTTAGCAGCTCTATTATTTTCAGAATTTCCTATGGAAAAATAACGCTGATACCTACATTTTCCCCTCAAACGCAATCACTTTCAATTCCTTTTGTGAAAAAAAAGACTTTTTTGCCTTAATTACTTCTGGTTTTGATAGAGCTAACAGGTGCAAAGAGACCATTTTCTCCATTTTAACTCGTTCATTCTAAGTTGAAAACCCAACTGGGAGTTGAAAATGCAAAGAGCCTCTCACAATCTGAATAAAAAACAGTTGGGAGAAAATGAGGTCTCAGTTCTAAACGGGGAGAGACTTTCCATGGTCCTTAAGACTTTGTTTTTGTAGTTTCAATAGAGTTTTGCTCTTCAAGTGAATGTGTTCTAGCTGGGGCTATTCTTTTTCTTAGTAGAAAAACTGCAGTCCAGAGTGAATTTTCAACATAATTCAATATCACTCCAAAGCCTCTCGTTCTTTCTGAAGTTATAAAGCTGAATAGTTTGTCTTTACAAATGCATTCTTATGAATGCAAATAATAAAAATAATAATAATACAGTAATTATAATTGGTATAATAAAATCAGGATTTGATGTCTATGTGCCAATAATAGTCCCTTTTAAGCACTGAATGAATGTTATGGGGAAAATGCTGACAAGTATTTAACGAACAACACACTTTACGTTTGTCCCTCCCTTGACTCCTGCCATACCTTCTAACTTACCTTAATCTCAACTTTCAGTTTGTATCAAGTCTCTCTTTAGGTCCCAAAATCCGAAGTTCAAACAAGTTGAAGACGGTTTGTCTGTTTTTCAACGAGCAGGTTAAAAATAAAACCATTTCAGTGAGAAACTTCAGTTTTTCTCCATTTCAGAGCAGGAATTTTCAATCTGACAGGTTTGCTTAGAGCACCCTTTCCCGAAGTACCTGCTGTGATTTATACTGCCAGCATGTGGCTGGAGCACTGATGATCTGCTAGTTGGTTGAGATGGCAAATAACAGAGTAATGAGCTACAGCACGTGATTTCTTAAAATGTTTTAGGGTTTTTGTTTTTTTTTTTCCATAGAACTATGGTCCTCACAGACCAAGGATTTATGGAACCATAAGTGAAATACTGTATAAAAATGCATCATTTGGATAAATGGTCTGTTTTTAGATCTGCGTGTTGTCTCCTCCATGTCAAAAATACACGGCTCCCAGCTGCCCTTTGGAATCAGTCCCAACATGGGTGGATGTTTTCCAATGTGAGCCATACAACTGCAAAACAGAAAACCTGGTATGTGCTATTGCTGAGGTCAGCAGTCAGTTCAGTCCGAGAACTGCAAATGGAGAGAACAAATCTTCAAAACTGCAGCTTCCCTGGATTCCTTCAGAGCCAAAGCAGGGAGGATTCCCAAGAATTATTCTTGAGCCTTCCGCCACAAGTGCAGCTCAGGTTGTTAAGAACGGGAAAAGAGCAATCTTGAAATGCAGACAAGCCTAGAGCTGAGCAGGGAAGACTGAAGAGGAATAAAGGCACAGAGCAGGACAGAGGAGCAGAAGCCCCATCCATCAGACCACGCTCCCCTCTGTGATTTGTACATTTGAATTTGCAATATGAACACTTCTTCTGTCCATCAATTTTCACCTCCAAGCCAATATATTCAGCATGTTATTTCCCTCCCCTCACTACATCTAGTTATTTATATGTCAGAAGAAATCCTCATCACTTTATTTTTTTCTCCCTATTTGCTGAATCTGTGGAGTAAGATGACAAGCTGGCATTCTGACATCAGTCTGATTGCTACTATCATGTCACAGAGGCATCATTAATGTCACCACCGCAACACTTTGATTTAATCAGGCAGGAGTTACTTAATAATTGGCAGGGAAAAAAAAAAATCTGTATTTATCTACTCATTTCCTAACTGCGGGCACAGGAAGGAAGCCACATCCACTCACGTGCACATTTCACACTGTGGCAGCTCTCTTCAGCTCTGTCCATGCATCAGCTTCCTTTGGCTACACTTGCTCCCTGTGGACTAGCAAAGCAATCACTGGTCAATCAAAAACTTTCTCAGACACATCAAGAGGATAGTAAGCCTAAAATGTCCCTATCTATCTTTTCTCATCTTCTCACCACGCCAACTTTTATTTTCAGGAGTGCAGTTTCTAATACAGGCCTTCTGAGAAAAACAAAAGGTTTTATTTTTAATTCTCCCCTCGTCATAGCAATGCATGTACTAAGCAGGAAAACAGTCAATTTAGTGAAGTGCATTTGATGCTATTCCTGAACACAAGAGACAAAATAGTACCTTAATGCTTTGTGAGTCTTACTGTTAAAGTAAGTTCCGAAGAACTCAAGTTCCCATCAATTTTCTGTCACTACAAGTCATTTTCTTAGCCGTGTTTCCAGCTAAAAATTTTTTGAACACGGGTTATTATCTTTTGAGAACAACAGTTTTTTCTTGGCATTTCTTTTCATACTGTCATTTCTATTTAGTTCTCCCTGTAAAGATTCTTCCTCTCCTCTGTGTTAATACATTCTTGATATATACACTGATGACATTTTTGTCTCCTTTCTTATTCCCATGTATACAGCTTACTAGCCTCCTCAATCTTGCCCTGTGTGACAGATCCTGTGAGCACCTGACGATCTCTGCTACACAACTCAAAAATCATTTTCAATTTCTAGCTTTATACATAAATTGGACTGTACTAAGATTAACAGAATATATACCTGGAACAGGTACAGATGAACGTGTACATCAGACCACGGGACGAGTGGGAGAAGGAGAAAGACTCCAGCTGCTGACAGCATCTTTTCCCTGATGGATTCCTAATGCAGGATGTGAGCAGGTCTTCATACAGAGAAGGCCTCAGCACTGTACATCATAGAGCATACCCTGAGTTGGAAGCAGCCCGTAAGGACCACAGAGTCCAGAGTCCAACTCCTGGCTCCACACAGGACCACCCAAAATCAAACCCTATGTCTGAGAGTGGTGTCCAGAAACTCCTTGAACTCCAGCGCTGGGGGCCGTGCCCACCGCCCTGTGGTGGGGATCCTGTCCCTAACCCCCAGCTGCCCCTCCCCTGACACAGCTCCATGCCGTTCCCTCGGGCCCTGTCGCTGTCACACAGAGCAGAGGCTCAGCGCTGCCCCTCCGCTCCCTGTGAGGAGCTGCAGCCGCCATCAGGCCTCCCCTCAGCTCCTCTGCTCTGTGCTGAGCACACCGAGAGGCCTCAGCTGCTCCTCACACACCTTTCCCTCAGAGCCTTCCCCATCTTTGTAGCCCTCCTTTGGATGCTCTCTAAGAGTTCCATGTACCCCTTGTATTTTATCTGATTTATTTTACCTCCTTAAAGTGTTAGAATTGCTATGTTTCAACTGTTATTAAAAATAAATATAATGAATGCTTGTAAAATTATGAGCCTTCTGTTACATACTAATAGGGAAAAAAAGGATGTTAAGACCTCATATTTGACCACGGGAAACCATTCTTAGATCTCTTCCCCCCTTGAAATGTCATCAAGTGCATTCTACAGGAAGGCAGGCAACACACTTTGAGCAATAATGATCAAGTCCAAGCTGCCTGAGTTTTCACCACTTCCCAGGTGGTTTTCACAGCCTGCAGTGAGCTTTATGTTGCCATGGCTACTCTTAGAAGCATTTCACCCCTCCTTTATAACTAATCATTTCACAGTTTCAGTACACCATACCCAATCAGCCAGAGATTCATTTTTAACTCTACCAGCTCTGAAATCTAATGTTTGATTTAAAGCAAGTTCATCCATTTTCTTTCTTAAGGCAGATGTAAGTTAATTATTACTTAGAGCATTTCTTTCGTTACTGTTAATCTGTTCATTAGCATTAAGAAAATGGGTCTCTCTCATTGTATCTTCCAAACTTCAGCATTAAGTCGCGTGTCACAGTTTGACATTATTTGTTTGCAAAGGGCACCCATAGCTACTGCTGGGGACCAAACGCCTGAGGACCTGTACTGCTGCATATCCCAAGTGAAATGGAAACAGTGCCAGCCTCTCCATAATAGAGGTCTGTTGCAGAGCAGCCAATGCAATGGGCACGATCAGCAAAGTCCCTGAGGTCAATTTGGTTTGTGTTCAAGAGTAAGAACAGGCTGTGCACTGTAGTCAACTGCTTTTGCACTCTTTCCTCCAGCCTTTATTATCTCGTGTTTTTCCTTAGCTCCAAAAAATATGTCAGGATCATCATTTTGTTCATGTGTAATGAGTGCTCTTGTTGCAGAGAAGAGCTAGAGTAACCGGCCATTAATCATTAGAAAGCAACCTGCCAAAGAAATGAATTTAACAAGTAGTTCCAAAAGCATGGTTCCCTACAAATTTGTATTTTAATGTTGACTGTCACTTTTACAATCACATATGTGTGTAGATATATGGAAATCAAAGAACATACAAATTTGTGCCGTAACATTTCTCTAGGGCAAGACTCTTAGCACCCTCCTCCTCTCCCTGGTCACCTTCATGAATCTCATAGGAATCCATTTTTTGGAGACGTCTTTCTCTGTCTCCACTTTTCAGCCAAGCATGTCTGGAGAGCTCTCAGCGGCTTCAAAAAAGATGGACAGAGATAAACATATTAAAACTTACACTGTTAGGCTGCGCTATTTCCACAGCAAAGCAGGCTGAAAATCTGCCAAGTTCAACCCCTTCAAGTCATTAAATTTAAATGCACAGCAATGCTACATTAGACTGGATGAACTCTTCAGTGCACATGGGAGGAATCACAAAATTCTCTGGATAATTAACTTTTTAGATATTCAAGATTTCCATGTTTGCAGATCCATGAACAGCAGCCAGAAACAACCCCCTGAAATCTACATTAAGAATAACTGTCACAGAATCATAAAATCACCTTGGTTGCTAAAGATCTTCCAGAAGATCGAGTCCAACTGTCAACCTGAACTACTGAGTCTCATCACTGAGCCACATCCCACAAAAAGCTTAAACTTCTCTGTAAACTCATTATTTATTTGAATAGTCTACATTCTTAAAATAGAGTGCCTTGATGCTATGTGTGTGTTAGGAAGACACTGGCAGTTTAATCTCCAAGCACTCATCTCATAGACAATTATCGAGTCAATGGAGGACACCTATCTTCTCAGTACTTTATAGCTTAAGCTGCCTAAATAAAGCAGCAGAGCATACAGTGGTTTAATACAAATGCAGTGATATTTAAAGCACAGCAGCCTGTAGATTATGGTCACATTATCCACAAATAACAGAAGTTATAGAAATATGCAATGTTGCACTTTGTGTATCATGATAGTCTACAGATGCACCCAAAAAAAATGAGCTTCCATACCATGCTTTCTTCCTCTGTCTCCTTTAATGATGGAAGGCATGTCCTGGGAGGAGAGGCTGAAAATGGCTGAAAACACTTGGGTTGTCCAGATTGGAGAAGAGGACAAGAAATGTCCTCATTCCTCTCTGCAACTTCCTATGGAAGGGAAGAGGTAAGTGCTAGGCTACTACTTCCCAGTCCCTTCCAACTGAACAATTCTATTCTCTCTCATCACTTTATGCTAGAAGTATGACAGAGAACTTGCCAGGGAAATCTTAATTCTTCTCCCCACTATTGTGTTTTGAGAAAAATGCCAAGTTCTCAGCAATGTCACCAGCTTCACAAGACCTGTAAGCTGCAACTGCTTCGGACCCGGGTGCTCTGCTCCATCTCCACATGTAGAGCAAAGCCAGAGAGGTCTGGGGAATAGTAGCATTTCACCCCACCCCACACTACCAATCTGTTGGTTGGGCAGTGCAGGCCTAAGTGCTGAAGTCCTCGATGTCCATGGAACCAATGCAATTTTGAGTCCTTACAAGAGCTGATGAGGTAGACTAGTATTTACACATGTGAATAATATACTTTGTATAGATGAGACTTCTGTTATTAAAATCTCCATCCTAAAAGTTCACTGCCCTGAAAATGGCACTCTCCCCTTTTCAACCACGCAGGAAAGACCAGGGCTTAGAAGAGAAGCAGGGCTTTTTCTGCCGTGCTGCTCCCCTAACAGCTTGCCAACTGGTGCACAAACAGTGAGAGCAAATCTGTCTATTCCATTTTGGCTATTTAATTCCCCCAGAAGTCAATCTTTCTTTAAAAAAAAAAATAATAATAATAGGCAGTCACTATACAGTTCTCCACTGAGCTACTTTCTTCTGAAAAATACAAATCAAATACCAACTTGACAGAAGCAGAATTTCAAGTTCATATTCGATTAGTGTAACATTTACATTGCAGTAATTCCCAGTGTTCACCATCCCGAGGTCCGGTTGCACCAGACTCTGTACTGACACAGGAAGTGCCTCTCCCCGTGGCGTGTAAATCATCGTTCTAACAAGTAAAAGCAGAAATCTTCAGATTATTCCTCCTAAGACATCAGACTGATGGCAACAACAACAACAAATCAATATACAATGTAAATATTCAATCCAAACATACAATTATGGCAAATACTAATATAAAACCTGAGTGCAACTGAAGACAATATGAGAGATCATGTGCTAAGCTACTGTTTCAAATACCTGAGATCAGGAGAGCAAACCCAATATCAATAAAGCAAATAAAACAAATGGCCAATGAAATTGGATAGCTCATTAAAACACCTCAAATATATGTAGCTTTCCCCAAAAGTAATGCCTCCTATTTATTTCCAGGTAAACTACAACAGATACAAAGAGCATAATAACACTATTTGAAAGAGCAAACTCTCAGCTACACAACACTGTTTTTCAACATAGGCACCACCACTAGCAATGTATTTTCACCAGCAATGAACAAGAGCCCTCATGCTGCACTTGTAAAAAACTGCACTAGCAGAGGTGACCCACTGTTTCACAGTGGTTATGGCACTGTCATTGCTAGGAAAATGTTTCCTATGAAGTCCATCTTTAATTGGCCTGAACAGATGGATGGTTGAAGGTGCAAAATCTAGACCAGGGTCCAGCCAAGACCGGCAGTGTGCTCCATGGGCTTCAGTCTGGTTTGAGGTCTGATGTGTTATGTTGCAAGAGAAGGCTTGTCTTCTTCTGTGGCTGACTCCAGAAGTTGGAGCCTTCAGCTCAGTCAGCATTGTGATGTAGCAAAGTTGATGGTTTGTCTGGGTTTCAAGACATACAGAAGGATCACCCCTTTCCTATCGCAAATGACAGTGCATATCACTTTACACACTGAAGGCTGTCTTGAACATTTTCTTCAGTGGGGAATTCACGTCGCCACTCCACGGACTGCCATTTTGGCTCTAGCTCATAGCAGTGACACTACATCTCATGACTGGTAATGATGTGATCCAGGAAACTGTAATCCTTGGCCTCAAATAGGTTCTATAGGTTCTGACAAACTTACATATGGTGTTATTTCTGTTCCTGTGTGAGCATTCGGGGGGACACACGTGAAGCACACTTCACAATATTCCAGCATTGCCACCATCATTTCCGACACACTGAAACTGACATTCAGCTCCATACACAGCGACTTGGTCACAATCTGCTCATCGAGCCACTCTTCATTTCATGGTGTGACAGCTGTGCACAGTAGTAACAAACATGGCTAGCCTTTCACGTCACTGACGCTACTACCGAAATGCACCACTCGCCACCTAATTGTGCTCACATCCACTCTTTGGTCTCCATCAACATTCAGCAAGCATCAATGAATGTCAGTGGCATTTTTTCCACAAGGAGGAATTCAGTGACACACCTTTGCTTCATATGCACTTCCATGTCAGATGTCACTGTATCAGACTGCCTCTCTGCTGCCATCAGTCACATGGCAACAAAATGCAATGGAATACTGGCACAACACCAACATCTGCCTCTGACACTGTGGGCCAAAGTCATGAAATAGGAGGCATTGCTTTTGGAGCAGTCTTTGTATAGGCCTCCCCTCTTTCAACTTTTCTCAAAAAAAGAAAGCTAAACTACTGAAATACAGGATGCAACGTTAACCAAAACTTGTGATCTGAATTATTTTGCTCTTTACTCAGAAAAATGCATTAAGGAAATCAAGACATTAACCAGCAAAATAAGTACAGCCGTTTCAACACTACTGAAGTTGCAAGGCAGGACCAGAAACATAATAAATATCACTGAGTTGAATTATATTAAGTTCTAATACAAAATATACTAACAAATTCAACTAAATACGTATTAGTATTTCAGGTTCCTTTGCTGGCTGAAAGCTGGAGCTTTGAGGGCACATCCAGCAGCAGCTGCCATAATAAAATAAAGGAAAAGGCATTTGCTTCATTTCACAGCTTGGAATGGTTCAATTAAAAAAGAAAAAAACATAAACCAAAAAATTAGAGTTGATGATTATGGATTTATTTTATATTTTAAGTGATTACAAGCACACATAGAATGATAAATCCATTACTTATGTGCTAAGCAATTTGTTGATTGGTAAAGAATGACAATTCTTTAATGGTCTCACGTGAGAAGACTTTAATCAAATAAATTCCCTGAGGAAGTAATGACTGAGCAAAGACAAAGAACCGATGCCTTGTGTACTTACAGTATTTGCGTACTCTAATTTTGGACTGTAGGTTTTACAACTTGTATATAAAAGGACTGCTACAGTATATTTTGTGAGGTGTTCACGCCGGTATCAGAACAAGCATCAGGTAGACAGCAAGGGAGCCAGATCCAGGTAAAGGAACAGATCCCCTCTGCATCCTCAGAGGAATTCCTTGAGAGTTTGAACTACACTCAGAAGGTGAACAAAATGGCTCCCATCCAGCAAGCTAATAAGGGTGCTCCAATCCAGGAGAAGCAAAAGATCACAGATGGAATTACAGAAAAACCGGGTTAATCTCTCAATATGCAAAGTCGATTCCCTGCTGAACCGGTGATCTCTGATCCTAATCACTCCAGCTCTGTCTGAGGATATTGTAAGAGAATTGCAGCAGCCAAAGTAAACAACAAACAAGCAGAAAGTCTTTCTAGGTATTTTCTACAGAGCAGACGTGTTAAAAATTTGTAATAGAAAAGGTTTACCCAAGTCAGTTAATGGCAAGAAACAATAAATGAAGCAGCAACAAAATTAAAGAGCTAAACAAACTAAATCCAACAAAGCCGAGGAAGCACAGAAGTATTCTTGTTAAGGTCTCATCCGTAACTAACGAGAAAGCAGCTCTCATCAAACCTTTTTCACAAACAAACAGATGACGTCATTAATTTTCTCTTGAACCTTAAGGTTGTTGAGGAGAAGGATCTGATCTAATACCAGTTAATTCCCACTGTGTGCAAAATTGTAATCTGCCCTGCAAACCAGATCTGACCTGGATTCAAGTCAAGAATTTGTGAGTTAACAAAGGAGGAAAAAAAAATGTTACATGACAGATGCATACGCTATGCCCATGTATGCCGTGCACGCAATTCTGTATTGTTATCAGTACAAAAGCATAACTGATATAATACACTCCAGTATTAAGGCAAGACACGGAGAATTAATAAAAACTTCAATTTTTCACATGCACACCTACTATAGAAGCATTCTTTGGTTAAAAAAAAAAAAAGCAAAACCAAGAAACTATGGCTGTTAACACCTTTATGCTCTTTGTTGGCTGTTTTTTAACATTAGAACTGTGACAGCTCTTATGTAGGTCCTGTTTTCTTGAATATTTTGAAGACTGGAGAGGCCAGTAACCATGAACGTTTTAATCTGAGCTGCTATGCTGTACGGCTGCAAGCTTACATATCTGCAGCAATTCACTGTAAAGCTGAAATATAAATAAACTCATCAATGTTAGAAGTGAGTGCGTACGCAGACAGAGGACTGTAGGCTTGTAAACAACACAGGCGTAACTGCCTGGAGGAAATACTTGGCAGAAACAAAGGCAAGAAGATCACCCCACAGATTTTAATTTATTTGTCTCTTGATTGCTTAATAAAGCAAACAAACAAAAGAACCCACACAATGCTCTAGAGAACTGTCTTCTGCAAATTCACATCCCTCGGAAAGCCTTCCAATTGTAGCCATATTAATTACAAATCCAGCAGGCTTTATTTTACAGCTGAAGTGGCATGTAATTTTTCCACTAAAACTAGTCAACAGATTGCACTCGGGCTTCAAAAAGTTGTTATTTTCTCCAGACGTAGCTCGATAAACTTCCAAGATTTCTTTTGGCTGGAAGTCTTAGGCATATGTAGAAACATCCAGAAATGAAGCCAGCCCAGAAATCTAGGGCAGCTCCGTGCTACTTGCTCTTCCCTTTCCCAAAGCCCAAACAGACACCTTGCTGAGGGCTCCAATGTGCAGGAAAAGCCAGGTACGCTCAGCCTCCATTCCTGTGCCCCATCTGCCCTGCCCCAGCTAGGGCTGCTTGCCCCCAGCTTGCAGCAACCCACCAGTCTGAGATTTCTTTTGGGGTGCTGAAGACATGGGTGTCCCAAATAGCATGACAGAAACACACACCCTGACTGTGAGCCTGTAACAGCCTGATTTCCAAGTTCCGTACCAAGAGACACAACTACACAAACCAAGAGCATGAAGATTAGATAGAAATTTAAAAGCTCTCACAGTGAAGAGTAAATTGCAGTTTTAACAAATGTTTCCTATGGCATCGATAACCACTATGCTCTCAGTGGAATAATAGTATACAGCAACCTTGAACAATAGCTACAAAACAGTCCCACTGCACCTAAATGGGCACTGTCATGGGTGGGCAAAGAATGAAGGACGCTAACTACAGCAAGCAAGAAATTACTAAGTGGATCAGCCTCTAAGAGCATTTCAAAAGGACCACCACCCTTCAGCTCACTCAAGAAAGCATTTTAAAGAAGCTATCACCATAGACACAGGACGAAAATTCAACTTACCAGTACAAGTAGTAGGCTAAAGCCAGCGCAATGAGTGTAGCACAGACTCCCGCTAGCAAGCATGCACCCGACTGGCCTACCAACATTTTCCCAATCTGTTATTGATTAATAAAACAAAAAAAAGGAGTAGAAAAAAATGCAGGGGCAAAAATGGGCGATGCGAGTCCTCACTGGGAAAGCAAATCAGTCTTGACATGGAGGAGGGATTATGATGACAAAAGCACATCGAGGTAAATCTGGAAGCACTGCAGCTACTAAAACTGCTGGCTCAGCAACAGGAAAAAAAAATCTGAGTGGCCTCTTCTTTGCTTGGCTTCCTAAAGCACCACACTAAATGAGCCCCTCTTACCTCCAAGAATGAGCACGTGATGGGGGCATAAGTGGACTCCTATTTGAAATAGGTAATACTTCTCAATAAATATTACTGTCAGGTGGTGTTGCACACAAACCAGGCTTTTGTTCTAATCCAATAATCGTCTTACAGCAAATTACCAGGCTACAATCAACTGGATTCGCTCATGTAGTGAGGTATGTATGCCCAGCACTGCTGTTTGACACATTCTGTGTTAGGCTGGGTTCTTTTAAGAGCTGAGAAAAGATAACCCCGGACGGTAAGCAAGAGGAGGCTCTCACCCCACCACGTCCTGTCTCTCACCCACATGAGCAGCCAACACAAGGTTTGAGAGAGCAGGGCTGCAGAGAAATGGTTTGGTCTTCACCCAAGTATAGCCTTTCCAGGGCTGAAGGACTATTTGCCTCAGCACTGCAAAGAAGGGAGGTCTTAACACGAATAAAGGGGCTTTGCAGCCAGCTGGTTGGTTTTTGCAGAGGGGAATTTGGGACTGCACTGCCTTTACCCTTTCCCTGCAGCTTTTGGAGGAGA
This sequence comes from Bambusicola thoracicus, assembly GCA_002909625.1. Lineage (NCBI taxonomy): Eukaryota > Metazoa > Chordata > Aves > Galliformes > Phasianidae > Bambusicola > Bambusicola thoracicus. The sequence continues at coordinate 14,513 of PPHD01010170.1, forward strand.
GCTCTACCACTCTACAGGAGACGGTATTTTCTCTCTTCTTATTTAGGTCTCTGGAGAGGCTTGAGCCACTGCAGGCCTGCTCCAGCAGCCTAGTTTACAGGAAGGCACTAGAGGAGGCCAGGGATGAGAGGCAAGAAGTCTATAGTCACATGGTGTGAGCCTGGTGTCCATTGGGCCATTTTGTGCCATGGTCTCAACAGTCCCAATGGAGACTTGAGGCAGCAGCCATGCAGTTTTGGGATGGTGGGAAAGCACGGTCACTGCTCGCCTACAACTACACCAATGTCCTCAGTGCAATGACGGTTGTTTCAACTGGTGTAACCAATTCTCATGAGGGAAGACTTAGACCACCAGGAAGAACAAAAAGAAAGAAAATCCAAACACAATCCTTAAACGCTGAAGAAAAATTGAAGTGGTCGTTGCAGAGCCAGAACTTCTGCTTTCTGACACAGCTCTGGCACTAGTGCTGCAGTAAGCTATGAAGTGCCTCAGGCCCTTCCGGACCCCTGGCTGCCCTGCACATGTGGCCACAGAGGTTTTAGTGAAAGAGGAAGAGAGGGCAGAAGCACTTAAGTAAAAATAAACAGGAAGTAGTACAATCAAAGGAACTCAGAATGCGTGCAACTATTTAGAAACCTGGCCAAAAAGGAAACTAAAGATTGGATTTGAAGATCACCAACCAATAGGAGATTTCATCAGGTATGAAGTTCAGCAGAGCTGGGTGGAAAAAAGCAATAAGTATAAGAAGCCACCTCCCAGTTTAAAAGCAAGCACAAGATAAGTAGGCCACATTCTAGAAAGTACTTTGAGAAGGGTTCCATGAATCGGGTCATGCATGAAATCAACTTCTCAGTCAGGACAGAAACAATCCAGTATTCATGGCTTTAAGGAAAATTTCAAGTGCCCTCTCTGCATCAGTTCAATAGGTCCTCCTTATCCTGTTGTATCTTGAGCAAACTCCAGGGCTATTTCAGACACTTTTTCAATCTCACCTGTAACTCAGCCACATTTCTGATGTGATTACACAGACACAAAGTCTTACTACTAACCACTTCTTTGTCAGTTGAGGAGGCATCTTGCACCTAAATCCACTGCTTGGGAATAATAAGCTTTTGTGGGATCCAGAGGAATTTCTATGGGTTGTATTCTCCAATCTCATTATGAGACTGGTCACAAACAAGATTATGTATTGAAACAAAAACCTCAAACACAGATAGTTAAGAGATGGCAGGAGGTTTTCAGACATTCACAATCTGCAAGCTGGTGCTAGCGATGTTGCCATAGGTGAAGCTGAATCACCAGTTTCCAGGACTGCTGACCAATACCTTTCCAGACCACAATATTCACTGCAGAAAGTACATATAATAGAATATGACTGATCAAAGGACAGCCTTACGATTTTGTAAATAATACAACAAAACCAAAGGAGCAATTATCTAGAGGCTTCATTTAACAAAATAATTAGGAATTTGCAATAATTGTCTATATCTGGAAGAAATCTTACTTGTTATTTCTATTATACAAACAATTCTAAAATTATAGTGCTGGTATTCACACAGGGATTCTATAATACCAACCTTACGTAATAAACAGAAAGGAGTTATCTAACAGAAGCACTATTAGTACAAAATGATTTCTGAGTAATAAGCCTCTTGAATTGTGTGAAATAATCAATGTTATATAATTAAACAATGTTGCCAGTCTTAGTCTCTGATGATTAAGAAAAACCTCAACAGCGTCTACTCATCTTTAAGACTACACAAAATGCTCCCCTCTGCTCCAAGTGGTTAAATTTTCAAAGCGGGTGGGAATTCATTCTTTGCATTCAGATAAAGTACAAAAGAAATTCAAGAGCATTTGTGCATCTACACACAATATTGTAAAACCTAGAGGCCCATCCAAAAGCTCACTCCCAGCCACAAAGGCTGGTGGCTTTAAATATAAAAGTAAACAAAGTAGGAGGAAGAACATAGGCATAGAGGCAGGCGTTTATAAATTTGAGTTGTCTTCTAGATAAGTTTGTGTGAAACTGGAAGATGTTTGGTTTTCTTACCTGCTTTTTCTTACAGTTTTCTCACCTATTAAAACGTGGGACAAACAAAAAAAGTCCCGTACACCACCATCCAATATTTAAGTATTATAAGAAGGACAATACACTTTGCTTTCTGGATGGTAACTTACACATAAACCGACCCTCAAACAAAAGAAAGAGTCAACCAGGAGATAGCCGTCAACATGCAAATACTGCTGAACAAGGAGAAGCTTCTGACTGTGGCTAAAGTCTCAGCAAACACTGTATGTGCCCCTACTCAAGTTCAAAGCTTTTCTTTGATGCACTGCACACTAATTGGGAAGAAATTGGAAGACTGTATTTCAAGAAATGCTGATCTGCTTTTAATTTTAAGTAGGGAACACTATTTTCTGCAAGGCAGGAGCAATATGATTTATTTTATGATTGTAGCCACAGTAATACTTCCTCACAACTTCTAAGGGGTTCAAACTGGGAAGGAGCTGTGGAGCACGTAGGAGAAGGAGGGAAGATGAAAGCTGTTCTGAAGTATTTGGCTTTGGAAGATCTCAGTAGCAAGAGAGACAAGGAATAAAAATACCAAACACAGAAACTGTAGGTGTTCTGCTGAGCAACTGTCACTCACATGGCTTCACATAAAACACTGTTGTTTAGAGCCATGAAGGAATAATAGGTGAAATAATAATAGGTGAAAAATGTGGCCTGGAATAACAACAGGTGGAGAACCCAAACAGCTTCTCCATCAGCCCATGCAAGCTGAGTTGGCACACAGAATTGTACTGGGGAGTTTGATTTCGTGGAGGAGTATGTTCAGTGCAGTGTTACTTCATACAGACTGCCCTTTACAACCCGAAGGGTAGAATGCAAGAAAGGTGGTGTAACAGAGAAGTCACATCCCCCCGCTCTTCCTTGTACAGCATCCAACTTTTGTTCTCTTTCCTGCCACCTCAACTGTCATCATTCCAACCCAACGCAACAGCTGGGCGTCTTTCAGGTGATTTTATTGACAAATATTTCACAATGCTGTTATCAGTCTGAATTCATAATGATCCCTGTGGTCAGTTCTCCTTTTGCATATACATAAGATAAAATATCTTCGAAAAAAGATAGAGCACACTATCAAGCAGACTGATAGCGAAAGCAAATACATGCTGGGCAAAGTTTTTTCTTCTGTGTTCTTAGATGAGATCACACCAGCCCATTCTGGCTTGAATACCAACACAGTCAGCAGCCACAGAGCATACAACCTTTTTGGTGCAAATGAAGTCAAACAAAACAAACAAACAAAAAAACAAACCAAAACCACAACCAAAGAACAACTCACCCACCAAAAGAAGAAACAAACAAACAAACAAAGCACTTAAACACCTCATTTTGATTGTAAGTTTGAACTCCATAAACATGAAATGTGTTTTCACATATGGAGAAATCTTTCTGAATTAGAACCAGCCCACTTTATAAATACAGCATAATGCTCATTCAAAAAATTAACTTGGAAGTGGAAGGCTTGTATACTATTAAAAGGTTGGACTGTTGCTGGCTATTCAGCTGGGACACCCAGTAGAAGCTGCTCTGCATAATAGCCGATCTATTTTAAAACCTATGTGAGAGAAAGACCTGAAAAGAAACGTTTATAGCTCTCCCCATGTCTTAAAATCTTCTGCCTCCTGGTAGCTCGGCATCTTATTGATAAGTAAGATAAATAATCCTATTGATAAATAGCTAATTCAAGCCATTATGAATTCTTCAGAGCACAGCATCCTTCCTTGGCAACACACACACGGGTTTTGAACACCAACAGAGATCTGAAATGAAGGACCTGTTAGCGTTTTCATGATTCAGTTTTCTCTGCTTACTTTTCTCCAAACAGTGGCCTTCTAATGCAGTGTTGAAGAGGGAGGTAACCTAATTATCTTCCTACCAAAGACTAGGGATACTTGAAATGACTAGCCCACTAGAAATGCATGCTTCTGTTGTTCCAGAAGGCTACTTTGCACAAGGTCTACTCCCCAAACAACAGTAAAAGCACCGAAGTTTTCACAGATGCTCTCTGCTCTTGTTATCATGGTGTCAGGCACAATAGCTCAGACTGGATCTTTAGGAAACATCGTTTAACAGTGGCTGTGAGTTCCTTCTTCACCCTACAGGTGCTGTAGCACTGATTCTGATCTCACTGTGTGAGGTTTCTCAATAGCCTAACCCAAGCAAGGTGGGCAATCACGTGCACGGAAATTTCTACGTTACAACCACACCACCACTGCCACTCCTGTTAGAGATATACAGCATCATTGAAGCAGAGATTGTTTTATGTTACCTGAAAGAGTTATAAGGAAACACCGAAAGAAGTGTCAGGTGAAATTAGCAGTATAAAATTAGGCACCCATTTCTCTTGGAGCTGGCAGCATTTCAGAATAGATGGACTGCCAAGCCAAAAGTTTCTCTCCGGCATTCAAAAAACTAGAAGCTAATTAGTAAACAGAGGTGTTTATTGTACCAAAGCCTCACGTTTGAAAGAGCCTGTGTGCCATGTTTGATTTTGGAATGCCATCGCTTTAGCTTGGCACTGCTCTTCAAAAGCTCCTCAGCCAGAAAGCATAATGGTTCAAGAAGCAGCATTTACGCTCTTATGATTCATTTTTCTTTGCTAGAACAATCCTTAGCTCATCTGCAATTAAATGCCAAAAAAATCAGATATTCGAGGTAATTAAAAACTGCCTGCAGTTCAATGTTTTGTGTTCATATAGAACACATTTATAGACAGTGAGTCTAGCAAACCAAGCTAGCTTCATTTTAAATAAACAAACAAAACTGCTCTAATTACCAAACTAATGTAAAAGAATCGATATTTCTCCAATCAAGATATATAACAAGAACCTTCATGCTATTTACTCAGCAATGTATAATTGCTTCTTAAGTCCGCAGACTGCACTGTTCACTTGCAAGCCCATTAAATGTGAGATAGTTAATTTGTTTCATTCTATTTATATTCCTCTTACCTCCACTATAAGCAGTCAAATTTTGGAAATATTTGTAATAATTGAAGCTTCACTGGATTAATAAGAAAAGTATTTTTCTATAACTAAGTTCATCATTACTTCCAGGCGACCGGAAGCTTATTTAGATGCATGGTTTGACTGATTTCTCAAGAGTCCCTACTCCAGGCACTCCTAGAGGCTCTCTCTTAAGTCATACTTAGGGCCAGCATGTCCTGACGTTTGCTTGTATTGATATAGGCTGGTTGAGTAGTTGGGATCAATACATATTAGTTTAAGGACCAATATATTAATTGCTCAGAAATTGCTTGGAAAAGACCCTAAAGATCATCAAGTCCAACCACAGCCTAACCAAACTACCCTAA